>ML820469.1:34374-70433 GCA_009831015.1 Picea engelmannii | reverse complement strand
ATACAACGTATAAATATACTTAATAAATAAGTAGTTGCTTATTATCCAAGGGACACATCCTTTCATGGATGTTCACAGTATGTTCTATATATATGGAACTCTCATCATTGTAATAATATATAAATCTATTATAATGATTTTGTCTTAGCATTTTCTACTGTACTCGTGTCTCTGTGCATGGTTATTCTTCTTGTGATCTTGGTTATTACTGTTTCTTTTGTTTATGGTTTATGCTTCATTTCATGTAAATTTGTAAACAAAATGAATGTAATTGAACAACATTAAGATCCAACATGGTATCAGAGAAACGTTCTTGAAAGAAGACTATTGCACAGGCATTGACCTTCTACAACAACTCATTGTACCTTTCCTACAATTCGTTGTTTTGTTGCAACTGCAACTCAGGTTAAAGTTTATACACTCTTCCAACAACATGGTGAACTGTATTTTGGTGGAAGATAGGCTTGATGGAACATCCAACTTCAGTTCTTGGAAATTTAGATTGGTCATCACTATAGAAGAGAGTGACCTAATGAAGTACGTTGAAGAAGTACCAAAATCAACTAATGATGCAGAAAAATCTCAATGGAGGAAGAATGATGCAAAATCTAGAAAGATCATCATCTATTTTGTGAGAGATCATTTAATCCCTCACATATCTAACTTGAAGACAACTAATAAGATGTATGACTCCTTGAAGAATTTGTTTGAGAGCAACAAGACCAACAAATCACTTGCCTTGAGACACTAGCTTCAGAATCTCAAGATGATGAAGTCTGATACATTTTCCACCTTCTTCATGAAGATTCCATACATCAGAGGTCAGTTCGGTGCTATTTTTAAAATATTATATGATAGAGAACTTTCCATGATTACCCTTAATGGTCTTCCAAACCATTGGGAGCCATTCATTCAAAGTATCAATGGGCGATCCAAATTGCCCAAGTTTGATCATTTATGGGAAGACTGTACTCAAGAGGAGACCAAAATTGAATCTAGAGGCATGCAATGTTCCCATAATGATGAAAATCAAGCCCTTGCACTCATGCAAGGAAAAGAAAAGGAAAAAGAATATTTTTCCGAAAAAATTTAAAGGAAGGAAGTCAACACCAACTTCTGAGCACAAAAAGAAGGACATGTAAAAGGTTAAGTGCTTTAGATGTGACAAGTATGGCCACTATGTGAAAAATTGTCCTACATTGAAGAAAGGAAAACAACATTATTCCACTACTAATCTTGATTCAGAACCACCTCATAGGAAGTTAAGGAATGCAAGCATGAACGATGACAAGTTCTTCTTCATTTCATCCCTCTGAAGTATGGTTCCTACTAATAATGATATTTGGTTGATTGACAGTGGTGCTTCCAGAAATATGAATAGATACAGAGAGAACCTTATAGATATAGTAAAGAAAGAATCTCGCTTTCATGTTGTACTTTGTTTATCCACTTCATTACAATTGGATTCTGGCACCCGACTCCATTTGCGTGATGTATTATTTGTACCTGGGATGAGAAGGAGCCTTGTATCTATTTCATCCTTAGAGAACAAAGGATATACAATTTCTTTCTCTGATGGAAAGGTTCTTGCATGGAAAAATAACTCTAGTATGGATTCTTCTCGGGTGATTGGTGTTTGAGAGGAAAAATTGTACAGATTGACTGCCCAACCAGTTCAGGCCTTAATACATGATTCTATTAGTTTGAGAAAACTATGGCATAAGAGACTTGATTATTTACATTATAGATCTCTTCCCTCTATAGGAAAGATGTTGACAAGCCTTCCAAAGATCCATGTTGAACACGATGGCATTTTCAGAGGTTTTTCTCTTGGCAAGAATGCCAAGGGGTCTTTTCCGAGAAATGACAATAGATCTAAGGGGATCTTAGACTTGGTTCATATAGATATATGTGGACCCATGATAGTTTCTTCCTTGAGTGGATACCTATACTATGTGATCTTGATTCATGACTAATCTCAAAAGACTTGGATTTACTTCTTGAAGACCAAGGATGGAGTCCTTTCCATATTTCAGGAGTACAATGAATAGGTTGAAAACCTAACCGAAAAGAAGATCAAAGTGCTGAGATAAGATAACGGAGGATAATACATTTGCCAATATTTCAGTGATTTATGCATTGAGATAGGGATCAAGAGGGAGTACATTGTTCCTTACAACCCTCAACAGAATGGGGTCACAGAGAGGAAGAGCATATCTATTGTTGAGAAAGTCAAGGTGATGATTCATGATCAACATTTACCTATGTTTTTTGGGGTAGAAGCATCCATGATTGCAGTGTATGTTTAGAACAAATGTGCTCATAAGACTTTAAGGAACATGACTCCCAAGGAGACCTTCACTAGAGTGAAGCCTGAGGTTGGACACTTCAGGATATTTGGGTGTCCAATATAAATTCATATACCCAAAGAGAAAAGGACCAAGCTAGATCCTTCAGGTATAAAGGGTACATTTGTGTTGTACAATGCACCTTTGAAGGAATATTGGATGTACATCCCTGGTCAGAGACAAATTGAGGTGAGAAAATATGTTACCTTTGAGGAGGAGGTAGCCTTCATGATATCTAGAGGATCTCACATGGAAATTGATAGTGAGAAACATGAAGAGATGGTTCCTTCTCCTACTCACCCTCCAACAGTTCAGAGGGAGACAATTGATCCTATTGATCCCATTGATCCTGTACCTCCAGTTGATGTTCCCATAGATATTGTAGTAGGTCAAAAGAGACCTACATGGCATCGTTAGAATATGCAGGAGGAAAAAGGACATGTACCTCCTTGTGGTACCTTCCGAGGGATTAATATAACTCAGATATATTCATGCTATACCACAAATATGAGCCACATCATTGATTTTCAACCTTCATGTTATGAAGAGGCATCTAGTCAAACGGTATGGAGAGATTCCATGATAGAGGAGTATCAGTCCATCGTGAATAATGATGTGTGGGATATTGTTTCGAGACTTGAAGGGATGTATGTAGTGACTTCCAAATGGATATATAAGATCAAACATACAACTGACGAAAGGATTGAGAAGCACACAGAAAGATTTGTTGCTAGATGATTCTCTTATGTGGAGGGAATAGATTATGAGGAGACATTTTATCCTGTTGCTCGATACACTTCTATCCAAACGATTATTTTCCTCGCAACATCCATGGGTTGGAGACTACATCATATGGATGTGAAGACAACCTTTCTCAATGGAGAGACTGAGGAAGAAATATACATCGAGCAACCAGATGGTTCTTTCATACATGAGGAGTATCATGTGTGTAGGTTGAATAAGGCCATGTATGGACTCAAGAAGGCACATCGAGCTTGGTATGCAAGGATTGATGGACACCTGATGAGTTTGGGATTCAAAAAAAGTGTTGTTGTTCCCAACCTCTACTACAATATTGTTAATGGTGAGGCCATAATTCTGGTCATCTACGTTGATGATTTATTCCTCACCAGTACAGAGAGCCTTATTATTGAATTAAAGTATGCGTTGGCCTCTTAGCTTGAGATGAAGGACCTTGGTATGATACACTACTTCTTGGTACTAGAGGTTTGGTAGAGAACTAATGAGATATTCCTAATGGTGATTAATCTGAAGAAACGTCGATGACGAAATGACACGATTAGTCCTAATGATCAATCTTGATTCGGATTTGAAACGTCGATGACGAAATGACACCAACTGTGGATTATTCAAACAACACATGCGAGATATTCCTAAGTTAGGGGAAGTGCACAATTGACATATTGAAAAAGTTTTGGATGTTGAACTGTAAGACCATGGCTACACCAATGGTGACGAATCTGAAGAAACTAAGTGTGTCTTCTTATGATTCTGAAGATATTGATCTAACCTTATACAAACAACTAATTGGATCATTGATGTAGGTGGCTGACACCAAAACACATATTTTCTATGTAGTGAGTGCAGTTATCCAATTTATGAGCCAACCGAGATAGACACACTAGATTGTTATGAAGCATGTGTTGAGATACCTGTGAGGAACAATTGGACATGGTCTAAGATATACTTCTAGTATTGAAATGCAATTATAGGGATATAGTAACTCTGACTGGGTAGGGATCAAAGTGGACAAGAAGAACACCTCCGGGTGTTGTTTCACTTTGGTATCTGCCATGGTTTCCAGGTGTAGTAGGAAACAAACTTCTATGTCCTTGAGTACTACAAAAGCATAGTACATTGCATTGAGTTTGAAAGTCCGTGAAGCAGTGTGGCTTCACAAGATCCTTGCAAATTTATTTGGAAATCTGCTAGATTCCACCGTTATTCATTGTGATAACCAGAGTTGTGTGAAGCTCTTAGATAATCCAGTGTTTCATGAGAAATCAAAATACATTGATATCAGGTACCATTACATTCGAGACATGGTGTAGAGGAAGGAAGTATTGATGCGGTACCTTCCTACAAGTGAGCAGGTTGCTGATGTTCTTACCAAACCCATTACTAGGATGAAGTTTTAATACTTCTGTGATAGACTTGGTGTTCCATAGAATGTCGCCCTCACTGAAAGGGAGTGTTGATGTTTGCAGCTTCCTGAAACATTCTCCAGATCATACTCCTTTGTGACTGAAGTGAATTGATCTATGATGCCAGTTATCCAAGAAGGGATAAGTGGCTTTGGGATTATAGCCCAACATCTCCCATGGAGAGTACATGAGGACATGTCAATGGAATTGACCCTTAACATCACACACTATGAAAGTTTAACCTAGTGTTTCTAGAGGATGTAGCCTCTATAAGTCCACATGGGAGTGCCATGTGTGACAAACATTATCCAGATCATACTCCTATGTGAATTGATTTGAGTTGATATGTTAATAACCAAATACTTGCATACCGAAACACCATAAATATTTAGAGAACAATATAGAAAAACCCACACTTTATTATATCAAAACCCTTGAGGTAGGGAAACACCATACAATGGATCCTATTATGGAAGGGATCCTCTCATGTTCACTTTCTTCTTCAAGAGGGCATTCTCCTATTGACCTACAACTCACAATACCATAATTCTCTTCATATCCCATTACATTGCTTAAACCCCTTTATATAGTGCTACCATCACCTAAGAACATTCTAGAGGAGGAATCTTATAGAAGTAGAACCTTCTAAGAATTTATCTTACATTTATTATATCTAACTACCCATTTATTATATCTAACTACCATAGTGGGCCTTATTTAATAATATAGTGGACCTAGTCCACCTTACATTCAATGACCTCCACTATTATCACTATGGGGCGCCCTTTGGGCACCCCCACTACCTCTCTAGCTACCTAACATTCCATCCCCCTTAATAAATTGTTTTCCTCAATTCTTGATGTACAACCATATACCAGGGTCCCATGGATAAGTGTTTACCATAGTGTTGAAGTAGACTAGAGAACCAGGGTCCCATTGAAAAATGGAAGCCACCATGTTGAAGTACTCCAATCACCATTATAAGCCAGAGTCCCATGTCCAATTGCTCATGCGAACCCCACACAAAATATATCGGCACCCAATAATAAAATGAAAATGATGCTCCCCATATTGACACCTATCATGTGGATCCAAATAAGAATATCCATCCACATAGTGGGAGAGGATGAAAGTTGAATCTCGAAGGAACAATACCATTGTAGAATATGTAGGCTGGACGCTGGTAATTATAACTATCCCCTGATGTGGGACATTGACTTTCTCTACAGAAGGTGGAGTCGAGTCATCAAATAAAACATGGAATTTGTTGTCATCCCATAAATGAAAAATATTCATATACCAATCATCCCAGTCAGCCTCCAAATCATACCAAGAATATATTTCTTGATTATAATCATCCACGATGTCCACCATAGCAAATCTCTTCTGCATGTTATCCAATGAATCTTGAATACTATGAAAACTATCATTGAGGCCATCGACAAGGTCACGTGGTCTGTCATGCAATGTGCCACACAATGTGTCATACAATTTGGATTTGAATGTTTTAGTCATTTGTAGAATTTCTTTGAGTGTTTAAGAGGAAATATCCCTTTGAGCACCCTATGAAAATTTATGAACTCTGCAGTCTTGCTGCCATCACAAAGAAAACAAAAAAATAGAACAATTAATTATTGCAAAAAATCGCGGCTTTTTCTGAAAAAATCCTGAAAAACTATTGAATTTAAAATTCTCATAATTTCACTTCCCAGACTTCGTTTTTGACTATTGTTTTTTTTAAATTGGGTATTTTTCCAAGAAGAATTAAAATACCCAATTTGTTTTTCCAAATTCATCTTATAAATCTTCATATCATAAACTGAAGTGGGACACCCTCTTTTTCTTCCCTAGAAAAATTATGCAAAAAAGAGAAAAAATTTATTCCCTTCTTTAGCCAAGGAAAGTGCTCTGATACCAATTGATAAATACCAAATACTTGCATGAAGAAAAACCACAAATATTAAGATAAAAATATAGAAGAACCACACATTATTATATCAAACCCTTGAGGTAGGGAAACACCATACAATGGATCCTATTATGGAAGATGAACCATATATAAGAACCACACTTTATTATATCAAACCCTTGAGGTAGGTAAACACCATAAAATGGATCCTATTATGGAAGGGATCCTCTCCTATTCACTTGCCTCTTCGAGGGGGCATCATTCTATTGAGATACAACTCACAATACAATACTTAAACCCCTTTATATAGTGTTACCATCACCTAAGAACATTCTAGAGGAGGAATATTCTAGAAGTAGAACCTTCTAAGAAGTTCTCTTACATTGGTTATATCTAAATACCCATTTATTATATATAACTATCATAGTGGGCCTTATTTAATAATATAGTGGACCTAGTGCACCTTACATTGAATGGTCTCCACTATTATCATTATGGGCCCTCTATTCCCCCCCCACTACCTCTCTAGCTACCTAAAATTCCATCCCCCTTATGAAAACATTGTCCTGAACGCTTGATGTAAAACCATATACTAGGGTCCCATGGATAAGTGTGGACCATAGTGTTGAAGTAGAGTAGAGAACTAGGTTCCCATGGATAAGTGTGGACCATAGTGTTGAATTAGACTAGAGAACCAGGGCCACATTGAGAAATGGAAGCCACGATGTTGAAGTAGTCCAATCACCATTGTAAACCAGTGTCCCATGTATAATTGCTCATTGGGTGCCAATAACCAATACTGGGGTTCAAATGATTCTCCTAATATTGCCACCTATCATGTAGATCCAAATAAGAATATCCATACACATAGTGGGAAAGGGTCAAAGTTGAATCTGGAAGGAATAATACCATTGTAGAATATGCAGGCTAGACACTGATAATCATAATTAGCTCATGATGTGTCACATTGATGTGATCTATAGAAGGTGAAGTATAGTCATCCAATAAAATATGGAAGTGGTTGTCATCCCAGAAATGACAACTATCCATATACCAATCATCACAATCAACCTCAAAATCATACCAAACATATATTTCTTGATTATATTCATCCATGATTTCCGTCATAGAAATATCTCATACTTGCTATCTAATGAATCACAAATACTACGAAAACTATCATTGAGGCCATCTGTGAGGCCACCTACAAATTCATGCAATGTGTCATATAATTGAAATTTTAATGCTTCAGTCATCTGTATATTTTTTTTGAGTGTTTGAGAGGAAATAGCTATTGGAAAAACCACACAAAATATAGCAAAAGAAATCTCTTAAAACAATTTAATCAATGGAATTTATTTGGTAGCAATTTGAGCTCCCTATGAAAATTTATGAACGTTGTAGTCCCGCCGCTGTCACGAAAAACCCAAAAAAATAGTTGATTTTAAATCAGCGATATCTTCACTTCGAGAGCTCTAATTTGGACCAGTATTTTGTTTGAAATTGGGTGAAATGGTGAGAGGAACTCATATATGATTTTTTCAAAAATCCAGCTTCATATGCTACATAAATCATAAAAATCACATGGTCCTCCACGAAAAACAAAGCCCTGAAAATTGTAGATTTGAAAATGCAAATGACTTGACTTCGCTGACTTCGTTTCAGATGGTTTTTTTTTAACTTGGTTTTTTTTCTGAGAGGAACTCAGATATACAACCAAGTTTTGTAAAATTTTCACCAAACTCTACAAATATCATCAGGAATGTCGCAACCCTGATTTTTTTCGAAAAAATAAATCTGCAAAAACAATATTTTCCCACACTTCATGCCAAGGAAAGTGTTCTGATACCACTTGTTAAGAACCAAATACTTGCATACAAAAACACCACAAAGATTCAGAGAAAAATATAGAATAACCCACACTTTATTATATCAAAACCCTTGAGGTAGGGAAACACCATACAATGGATCATATTATGGAAGGGATCCTCTCTTATTCACTTTCCTCTTCGAGGGGGCATCCTCCTATTGAGCTACAACTCACAATACCATAATTCTCTTCATATCCCATTACATTGCTTGAAACTCTTTATATAGTTCTACCATCACCTAAGAACATTCTAGAGGATGAATCTTCTAGAAGTAGAAGCTTCTAAGAAGTCCTCTTACATTTATTATATCTAACTACCACAGTGAACTTTATTTAATAATATAGTGGACCTATTCCACCTTACATTGAATGCCCTCCACTATTATCACTATTGGCCCTCTCGGCACCCCCAATACCTCTCTATCTACCAAACATGATATTCAAGGACACTTATTCGAGAAGGGATAAGTGGGACAATTATTCGATAAGGGATAAGTGCATTTGGGATTATAGCCCAACGTCCCATGTGGAGAGCACACGAGGACATGTCAAGGGAGTTGAATCTGGACATCACACAATATGAGAGTTGACCCTAGTGTTTCTGGAGGGTGTATCGTCTAGAAGTCCACATGGGAGTACCATGTGTGACACAACTTTTTCTACTATGGTGGTTGTGTACCACTGGTGGAGATTATGTGTCTCTGGACAATAGTTGTGTACTACTATGGAAAGATACCTCCCTAGCTAAGAGGGAGTGTTGATGTTTCAACATCAGGTGGAAATTATCCTCGATTGGGTTATAGACCAAGGGAGATAGGAAACATTAATCATAAAGGTGTTGGAATATTGGTTGTTGTCATTTATGTCAACCCTAGTCATTGGTTTTGGATCCCAAGATTGATGAAGGTATTTTTACATGAAGGATAGTGCACATCCATATACAACACCCATGGATGGATAGTATACATCATGTTGTTTTCGGTGGTAGGTGGAACGTCATGTGGATCCTCATGGTTGAGGAGAAATGAATTTTTGAAGATGAAAAAGTGAATTGAATAAGTAAGTACATGTCGTCCTTGAAGATAATTAAAGAAAAGAATTACAAAATAAGAAAGTGCCAGGTCGGCCCTAATGTTAAAATGAAGTGACATAAAGGGTATAAATACATCACATTAAACATTCATTTTTCAAAGCACACAATTTTGTTAATGAAAAAGGATATATAAGTTAAATTTCAGAGGAAATATGAAATAAATAAGGACAAATTTCAAGGGAGGATGAAGTCTTTTGGTGATGTGTTCTAAGGTATGTTATTTATAGGTCATTTTACCATTTTATCTATAACTTTTTTTCTAGAACAATTTAGATGGTGAAATTTTTATTCTATTGAGAAGACATACCTAGGTACCTTTGGTAAAACTTTCATCTCTTTATTCGCTATAATTTTGGAGATACACTCTGTGGAAGATAGGGTTTCTGACTAGTCCTGAAGCTAGTCATAACTAGGTGTTCTGGGTAAAACAATCATAACGTATTCATATAGAAACCAAATGAAGTGAGACCAATTGCATTGGAAAGAGTATCGATGGTAGTTTCATGTGTACAAATTTCAGAATCTTATGTTAAATATTGAGCGCAGGGCATTCTGTACACATTTTCTCTCCTAAATAAACCATAATTGAATAAGGTGTACCATTTTCTCTATAAATCCTTTTATGGGAGGATTCAAGGAGTGAAACTTGGAGGATTTTCAGAGAATACATTGAGTTATATTATCTGTAGGATCAAAGTATTCTAAGAAGTGAATAATTGCATAAGTTGAAGAAGGCTTATGAAGCATTATTAGGTTCTATGTGATGGTTGGTTGATGGTGATGATATAATGTAAAGTTTTATTATCTCTCATATATTCTTGGGTGGAAGGAAGGGAAAACAATTGAGAGGTCAACCCTCTCTTGATATTGGAGGATTGTATCTTCCTTTTGGAGGTTTATCCCTCCCTTTATATTTGGAAGTTGTAGCTACCTTTGGAATTCATTACTTCCCTTGAACAATAACTATTGGTTATTTTTCATATATTGTGCATGGTGTATTGTTGTGTATTGGTGTAACTCTTCTACTATTGTTAATTTCTCATTGGATATAATTGAATATATAATCCAGTTGAAGTATAAGTTGAGAAAGTTTCCAAATTGTACGTGATATTAATTCAGCCCCCTCTCAATATCAACAATTGGAATTAGAGCAGGATGCCTTCAGGGAAGTTTAAGCACTAGAAGGAAAATCCTTAGCAAAGATGGATGACCATGAGAACATTTCAAATGGAATTTAAAGATTTTATGGAAAAAATTATTCATACTAGAGTGATAGAGTGAAAGTTTACCTAACATCTTTGAGAGTAGACATTTGGTACTCAGTTGTAAATGGCTATGTAATCCCAAATAATTCTCCAACTGATCCAAATGAGAAGAAGCTTATGAGTTGTAATTAAAAAACTAGACATGTTATTCTAGGAGCACTTGCACTAACCATTGCTAGCAAAGTGATGGGCTGCAACACTGCTAAAGAGGTATGGGACAAACTCAAGAGTATCTATGAAGATTATCAAAAAGTTAAGCAGGTCCAGCTTCAACGATATAGAGAAGAATATGAAAATTTGAAGATGGATGAAAAGGAAGATATTACAACCTATTTTCTTAGAGTTGATGAAGTTTTTAATGCTATCATAGGATTAGGTGAAGATCTCAATGAATCCTTGGTTGTACAAAATGTCTTGAGATCACTTCTCTTGAAGTATGATGCTAAGGTCTCCGCCATTGAAGAAACTAGGGACTTGACCAAAATGACAATGGATGAATTACATGGTTATCTTATAGCATATCAAATGAGAATAGGTACAAAAAATGACCAACCAAACAATGAAGCAACATTTAAATCCATAAAGAAGACAAAAGACAAGAATAACGACCTTGATGAAGAAATAGAAAAATTCGTAAGAAGGTTCTAGAAGGGAAGTGGAAGATATAAAGGTAAGTCTCCTCTCAAATTCTTTAACTGTGGTAGAATATGACATATTGTTGAAAAATGCTAGAATAAAAAGAGAAGTCTGAACAATAAAAAGAGATTTTACTCCAAGGATTATGACATCTCCTTAGATGAGAGTGATAAAGAAGATAATGATGGAGGAGAAGTTCTCTTCATAACCCAAGAAACACAGGATGATGATCACATGAGTTATAAAGAAAAATAAATCATTTCTGAAGAAGATTTAGATGGAGAAACTAACCTTGATTCCTTTTGGGGATACAAAGACTATGCAGAGAGTGAACAAGAAGATGAGAATCTTGAAAATTTGAAGCATGTTGAAACAGAAAATAGAAAGCTTAGAAACACAAACATAATACTAAAAGGTGAATTGATTAGTTTTGAAGAAGAGAATTACAATCTTGAAAACACCATTGATAGATTGAAGGAACAATTAGAATATTATGAGAAATTGAAAGCATAATTGGATCACACAAAAGAGGAGCTACTATTGACAATACAAAAGTTGAAGAAGTTCAAAAAAAGAAATGAAAAATAAGATGAGATCCTTAGCAATAAAAGATCTCCAAACGACAAGATAGGACTAGGAAAAACAAGAGAAGGAAGATGAAAATGATGAAACCAATACTCCATAACAAGTTGACCAACAAGATAGAAGACTATAATTCAGAAGGAATGAGACATCAAGAAGATCCTCTCCCATCAGGTATGAAAGAAATCATTATGAAGGAAACTATAGAAGAATAGATCGTGAACCTAGATGGACCACACCAAAAATAATATCACTTTCTCCTAGGTATCAAAATTTCTTTCTTGGACATTGTTATACTTGTGGAAATTTTGGACACAAGGCAATCAATTGTAGAATTAATGAAAGGAATAAATATGCAAGCTACATGAATGGTGCAAATAGTAGATATGTAAATGTTTGTAGACCTATCAACATAAATTATAATCCATTTGACCCATTAATGGATCAAAATATTGTATGTTACAAGTGAAATAATCTTTGTCACAAAGCATGAGATTGCATAGATATGAAGGAAGATAGCCGTATGCCAAATGTTCCTATACCAACTACAACATGGAAAAGGAAACAAATTCCACACAATGAAAACCGTCGAATAGAATTGGTCGCTAAAGAATGGAAAGAAGAAGATGAATAGTTCATAGATAGTGGGTGCTAATCTCATATGTCTGGAGATCAAAGAAAATTTGTCATCTTGAAGAAAAATGGTGGAAATGTTACATTTGGAGATGACTCATCTACCAAAATACTTGGAAAAGGAACTATAAAGCTTGGAAGTGAAATTGTAAAAGCACAAAAAGTCCTATTGGTTGAATATATGAAGCATAATCTCCTCAGTGTCATCAAAATATGTGATCAAGGATACACTCTTATGTTTGACTCCCTAAAATGTAAAAACAGATAAAATAACTCAGAACGATTGGTTTCAACTACAAAAAGAAGACTGAACAACATATACATCCTAGACATCAAGAAGAGAGAGAATATAGAAGACACAAAAAAGGATTCCAATGAAGAAAAAGTCCCAAAGACCAAAAATAAGGATGACATATTACTGAGTGTCACATGTTCAGGGGGAGCAACCCCAAAGAAGAAGGTCACCTTATGCCATTGAACTCATGGGGAGAAACTCCATCCTTTTCCATTGATTTCAAAGGGGGAGAGAAATTGGGATCATGATGACAGGGGGAGCATGAGCATTGTCATCAATGACAAATGGGGAGATTGTTGGAATACTAGTTGTTGTCATTGATTTCAACCCTAGTCATTGGTTTTGGACCCCAAGATTGATGAAGGTATTTGGACATGAAGGGAAATACACATGTAGATATAACACCCATGGATGGATAATATACATCATGTTGTTTCCGGTGGTAGGTGGCACATCACGTGGATCCTCATGGTTGAGGATAAATGAATTTGTGAATATGACAAAGTGAATTGAACAAGGAAGTACAGGTCGGCCCTGAAGATAATGAAAGAAAATAATTACAAAATAAGAAAGTGTTAGGTCGGCCCTAATGTTAAAAGGAAGTGACATAAAGGGTATAAATACATATCATTAAACATTAATTTTTCAAGACATACGAGCTTGTTAATGAACAAGGATATATAAGTCAAATTTCAGAGGAAATATGAAGTAAAGAAGGCCGAATTTCAAGGGAGGATGAAGACTTTTGGTGATGTGTTCTAATGTATGTTATTTAGAGGTCATCTTACCATTTTTGCTATAACGTTTTTTCTATAACGATTTAGATGGTGAAATTTGTATTCTATTGATAAGACATATCTAGGTACCTGTGGTAAAAATTTCATCTCTTTATTCGCTATAATTTTGGAGATACACTCTGTGGAAGATAGGGTTTTTGACTAGTCCTGAAGCTAGTCATAAACAGGTGTTCTGGGTAAAATAGTCATAACGTCTTCATATATAATCCAAATGAATTGAGACCAATTGCATTGGAAATAATACTGGAGGTAGTTTTCTATGTATGAATTTTAGAATCTTATGTTAAATATTGAGCACGGGGCATGTTGTACAAGTTTTCTCTCCTAAATAAACTAGAATTGAATAAGTCGGTCTACGTTTTTCTCTATAACTCATTTTCTGGGAGGATTCAAGTAGTGAAACTTGGAGGATTTTCAGAGAATACATTGAGCTATATTATCTACATGATCAAAGTATTCTAATAAGTGAATATTGCAGAAGTTGAAGAAGTCTCAGGAATCATTATCAGGTTCTCTGTGATGGTTGGTTGATGGTGATGATTTAATGTAAAGTTTTATTATCTCTCATATATTCTTGGGTTGAAGGAAGGGGTAACGATGGAGAGGTCAAACCTCTCTTGATATTGGAGGATTGTATCTTCCTTTTGGAGTTTTATCCCTCCCTTTATATTTGGAAGTTGTAGCTACATTTGGAAGTCATTACTTCCCTTGAAAAATAACTATTGGTTATTTCTCATATATTATGCATGGTGTATTGTGGTGTATTGGTGTAACTCTTCTACTATTTTTCATTTATCATTGGATATAATTGAATATATAATCGCGTTGAAGTATAAGTTGAAAACGTTTGAAATTGTACTTGATATTGTGATGCAGACCCCCTATCCCTCCTAAGGGCTACGCAACCTCCTGGTCAGGATATTCTGATTCGGGAGCCTAAATGGCTCTTCTAGTTCCAAACTAGAATCCTTCGGACAATTACACAGGTCCCTTACCAAGTGCCAAGTCGAAAAGGCAGTTATCGAGGACCAGAGCTTCTTGAGTCAAGTGTCCCATCTTATGGTTTCTCAAACCTTCAGTAGCTGAAATGATGAAATGGTTCGGCCCTTGCTCCTTTAGATTTTCATGTTTCGCAAAATCTAGATGCAAGGGATATCCTTACTCCTTAGAACCTCCAGTCACCGAAAAGATGAAATGCCCAACACCTCTCGATTTTGGGATTTTGCGTTTCATGAAATCAGGATACAAAGAGTATCCTTGTTCCTTGGAGTCTCCGGTCGCTGAAAATCCAAAATGACCCGACGCCTATTCCTTTTCGGGATTTCACATTTCGAGAAATCAAGATGCAAGGACTGTCCTTGCTCCATGGAGTTTTTGGTCACCGAAAAGACGAAATGACTCGACGCATATTCCTTTTTGGGATTTCATGCTTCGTGAAATAAAGATGCAAGGGGATGTTTCTCCTCCTTGGAGTCCCCAGCTGCCAAAAAGACGAAATGCCGAAACAGCCCAACGCCCGATCGATGGCTCACGACAATCCCTACGATAGACGATCCTGGTCGATTTGCGATTTCATGATTTCGTGATTCGGGATCCTAAACGACAAGATCCCATTCCTTTTCAACTCATGGTCCCCGAAATCCTGAAATGAATGTCGAGAAACTCTCGCCGCTAACCTCCTCGTAGCTCCACCTGATCCAACAACCTGTGAGGTTTTAGTGTTCCTCCTCGAGGCTTCTCCACCATCCGTTCAATTCTCTGAATTTTCCTCCTGGATCTATGCGAGCTTAAAGCCTATGCTCCTCCCTTCAATCAGACGGTCTACGGGGATTTCCACCACGATCCAATGCTCAACGATGTTCTTCCTCTTGAGCTTTTACTCGATTTTGACTTAGAATATTTTCTGAGTCTGCGAAGACTCAGTCTTCACTCCTCCCAGGGAATGGGTTCCTGGATCCTGACAACAATTTAGAAGTGTTATGCCTCCTGAACTTTGTCTGGTTCAGATTCTAACTCCCACACACTCCTTGCATCTGAGGGAGATTGATATCTTAGATCCACGACATTTTCTCTCTGTCTCGATGCACACCTTGCAGAGCTCCTAATGAAGAGAAAACAATTCCACAATGTCTCTCTCTAGCTCGATGCACACCTTGCATAGCTCCTAATGAAGATAAACAATTGAAACTGGGAACAACTAATAGTTCCATTCACTTGTTTACAAAAAAATAAATAAAAGGAAAATACACACAGCCCAAGCACAACACATTTGGATCAATTTTCCATTATGTTCTATTCATAAGTGCAAACTGGCTACTAAATACATACAAAATAAAGTAGCTCCAAAAACTGAGATCTTTTGCTCACTCACAGTTCTCTTACAGATGACTTCTCTATATTACAACTCTCTCCTCTCTTTCCTCTCTTCCCCCTCTACCGCTAACTGTGCTTACAAACTTTTACATAACTCAAAATGTTCCTAGGGTTTTCCTACTACTTGCTTACTCTAAACCTTATCCTATGCTATCTTAGTCTAGTCATATTCCAGAGCCGAAGTGGAAACTTCTTCTCTATTTACAATTTCAAAAAAAAAACTTGCTTCAAAGGGAACAAACCCGTCATTGGTTCAAGCGTGCCTTCGAAGGTGAATTTCGGTGTTGTGTGGAGGTGGATTCTGAAATCATTTGTGACTGCTCATGTTGAAGTTCCAAAGGAACTCTCACATGTTGGGTGGTCCCACCTCTGTTCGCTTGCCAATGATTCTCTTGCATCATACTCCCCTTGACAAAAATTTATGGACTCCTGTCCATGAGCTCCTCTACTGACTTTCCCTGCTTCTGGATAGCAGCTTCATTTTCCCAACTGGCGTCTTGTATTGGGCATCCCTTCCATTTGACCAGATACTCAAAATAAGTCTTCCTCCCAGTGTTCTTGCCAATCCTCTGATCTAGAATCTTCTCCATCTGTAGCTTCTCTACCACAGGCATATGCTTCTCCCACTGAATCTTTCCTTGATCTTATGATCCTTCTGTGTCATCTTTCCTGTAAGGATACAGGTCTGAAACATTGAATATGGGTGAAATGCCCAAACCATCTGGCAGTTCGATCTCATAGGTGTTTACATCAAACTTCCTCAAGATCTTACAAGGTCCTATATTCTTCATCTTCAATTTGTTATATGTTCCCCTAGGGAACCTTTCTTCCCTGAGATGTGCTAAAACCTGGTCTCCCACTTCAAGTTGAAGTTCCCTGCAATGTTGATCATTTCTGTGTTTGTATTTCTGATTAGAAATATGTAATTGTTCTTTAATCCGACCACGGAGTCTCTGCATCTCAGCAGAAAAATCCTCTGCTCTAGCACTTCTAATCTCTCCCTTTTTGATACCACCTGATGCAGACCCCCTATCCCTCCTAAGGGTTGTGAAACCTCCTAGTGAGGATCTTCTGATTCGGGAGCCAAAATGGCTCTTCTGGTTCCGAATTGGAATCCTTTGGACAATTACACAGGTCCCTTACGAATGCTTAGTTGGCTTTTTTGGGCGCCAAGTATGCACTCCCACAGCGCGCGACCAAGGGCTGCGACCAAGTGCCAAGCCGAAAATGTGCTTATTGGGGACCGAGACTTCCCAAGTCAAGTGTCTCATGTTCTGGTCTCTCCCTATTCCAAGTCCCTTAACTCAGACACTCCCCTGGGTTGCATTCCATAGAGTATTTGGAACAGGCTCCTTCCAGTGCTTTTGTTTGGTGAGTCATTGTATGCAAATTCTGCTTGTGGAAGAGTCTAATCCCACTGGTTATGGTGTTCAGTAACCAGGCTTCTCAATAAGTTTCCCAAACTTCTATTTACCACCTCAGTCTGCCCATCTGTCTGAGGGTGATAAGATGAGCTGAAGGACAAATCTGTCCCCATATTCTTCCACAACGTCCTCCAAAAGTGACCAACAAATTTTGTTTCTCTGTCTGAGACAATCCTCCTGGGTAGGTCGTAAAGTCTTACAACTTCTTTGAAAAATGGATTTGCAACATGTGTTGCATCACTGGTCTTCTGGCATGGGATGAAATGTTCCATCTTTGAAAATCTATCCACCACCACAAATATGGAATCGAATCCCCTTTGTGTTCTTGTCAATCCCAACATGAAATCCATGCTTATTGCATCCCAAGGCCTCTCTGGTATTGGCAATGGTTGATACAATCCAGTGTTGTGTCTTTTCCCCTTTGCTTGTTGGCAGATTCTACATCTGTTCACCAACTTTATCACATCTGTTCTCATACCTGGCCAATAGTATGAAGTTCTCAACTGTGCAAACGTTTTATCATGGCTGAAATGTCCAGCCAATCGTCCATTATGCTTCTCCTTCAGAAGATTGTCCCTCATTGAGCATCTTGGTATACACAATTGATTTCCTCTGAACAACAATCCTTCCTGAACCATATACTCTGTCCACTGAATTCTATCTCTCAGTACAGGGCTTGTACATGCTTCGTAGGCCTCCTTGAAATATGTATCATCACAATACATATCCTTAAGGTGTTGAAACCCCAAGGTCTTCACCTGAAATTCCTGCAGAATTAAACATCTCCTGATTAACACATCAACAACCTTGTTAGTATTCCCAGCAATATGTTTTATGACAAAAGTAAAATTTTGCAAAAATTCAACCCATTTTGCATGTCTCTGATTCAATTTTTCTTGTCGGGTTATGAATTGTAAAGCTTGGTTATCGCTGTACAAGACAAACTCTTGCAGGACAAGATAATGCCTCCATTTCTTCAATGCTTGAATGATGGCATAGAATTCTTTATCATATGTGGAGTATTTCCTCTTAGCCTCATTCATCTTCTCGCTGAAATAGGCAACATGCCTATTATCCTGACTCAAAACAACTCCTATTGAAACTCCACTTTCATCACTTCTCACCTGAAATGTCTTCCCAAAATTCAGCAAGATCAGAATTGGTCATTCTATTATCTTCTCCTTTAGTATATTGAAGCTCCTTTCAGACTCATCTGTCCATTTAAAGGACTTGTTCCTCTTCTTTACTGTATCCATCATTGGCACACAAATTCCACTGAAGTCTCTGATGAACTTTCTATAGAAAATTGCTAAACCATGAAAGCTCCTTACCTTGAACATGCTCCTTGGTGATGGCCATTCTCTGATCACTTTCACCTTCTTTGGATCCATCTTCATTTCATTCGAAGAGATCACGAAACCCAAATAAATGAGTTCTATCTTCATAAAAGAGGATTTCATCAAATTGATCAACAACTTCTCCTACTGTAGCCTCCTCATTACTAGCATTAGGTGTCTCAAATGCTCCTCTTTGGTCCTGCTAAAGACTAGTATATCATCCAGATATACAACCACGAAATTGCCAATGAAATCTTTCAGAATTTCATTCATCAGCCTCATAAAAGTGCTTGGGGCATTCGTTAAGACAAATGGCATAACTAGCCACTCATACAGGCCTTCATTCATGTTAAAGGTTGTTTTCCATTCATCACCTTCTCTCATCCTGATCTAGTGATATCCACTTTTTAGATCTATTTTAGAAAAGAAATTTTCTCCACTTAGGCAATCCATTAAATCATCCATTCTCGGTAAAGGAAATCTGTAACTGATGGTGATCTTGTTGATGGCTCTCGAGTCTATGCACATTCTCCATCCTCCATCTTTATTTGGGCTTAACACAGTTGGTACTGCACATGGGCTCAAACTTTCTCTGAGTAAGTCCTTATCCATCAATTCTTGGACTTGGTTCTTCACCTCCTCATTTTCTCAGTGTGTTAATCTGTATGCTGCTTTGTTTGGCAATATTGCTTCTGGTATCAAGTCGATATGATGATTGATACTCCTGATGGGTGGCAATGAGTTTGGCAGCTCATCCACCACTATATCAACAAAATTATCCAGCAGCTCCTGAACTTCTTCACGTAAATCATCTACTGTTGTACTCGTAAGTATGACTCTAGGATTCCTCACCACAACGAACTACATCTCTTCTTCTTCCTTGACTTCTTTCAAGAGTTCCTTCCTGCTCATGAGAAGTATGCTTGTGTGGCTTCCTCTTTTTCTTTCTTCTCCTCCATTAGCAGTAACATATGCGTCCTACCATTCTTCTCCAATTTGTATGTATTCTTCCTTCCATCATGAATGACATTTTTGTCAAACTACCATGGTCTTCCCAACAAAATGTGGCATACGTCCATGGGAATTGCATCACATAGGATTTAATCTTTATATCCTCCTATTTTAATTTCAACCAGGCATTGTTTAGCAATTGTTACCTAGTGTCCTTTTTGTAGCCATGAGACTTTGTATGGCCTTGGATGTGTAGTTGTATTCAGCTCCAATTTCTCTACCATCTCTATGGATACTAGGTTTTCAGTACTCCCACTATCAATGATCATCTTGCATACTTTATCCATAGTCTTGCAAGCTATCCTGAAGAGATTATTTCTCTACACTGGCTCCTCAATCTCTACCTTTGGTTTTAAGAGAACTTTTTTCAACATCAAGGATGCTCCATCCTCTGCCCCTTCTATTTCAACATCCCTTTGCCTTGCTTCTGAAATGTGAGTTTCTCCTCCTTCCTTCTTCTTCTCGGGACATTCCCAAGACATGTGCCCTATCTTTCCGCAGTTATAGCACCTTACTCCTCCTCTGCTTCTTCCTCTAGAAGAGTTTCTTCCACCATTCTGTCTTCCTCGTGAACTTACTCCTTGTTTTGAGTGATTGTGTGGTTTCTCAGCCTCATCCTTAGACTGATGTGATCTGTCATGGTTAAATCCCTTTCTTTTTCTTGGGATCGATCTTTAACCTCTTCCTCACTGGTTTTGTTTTCTGGCCAGCTTTTCCTCTGCCTTTAGTGCAAACTGATACACATCTTCCATAGTCCTCACTGACATCATGCTCAACTCATCCTGGACTTCATATCTCAAGCGATTTATGTATCTAGAAACTTTTTCTTCATCTCTCTCCCTTTGTCCAGTTCTGATGGTCAGCCTATAGAACTCCTCAATGTACACCTTGACTGTCATTCTTTTCTATCTCAGGTTCTATAGCTTCCTGAATAGATTGATCTGGTAGTCTTTGGGTATGAACTTAGCCTTTTGTTTGGCTACCATCCTATCCCAACTCTTTATCCTCTGTTTTCCTTTACTTCTCCTCTCAGCTTGCAGTTCATCCCACCATAGTATTGCATGCCCTTTTAGCCTGGTGACTTCCTGCTTCACCTTCTTTTCCTCATCGACATATTCATAGTCGAAGTGTTTGTCCATGGAACTTATCCTGTCCAACAGTTCTTCAACATCTAGATTTTCCTCATACATGGGGACCTCTATCTTAGCTCTACCTCCCAATCTGGCAACTTCTCTCAAAAAATGTTCCTCTGCAACATCCTCTCATGTGGCTTCTTAAACCTCAACCTCTTCACTTTTTGCATCACTGACATCCCCAACGTCAGGTGCTCTTCTCTGTGCTACTTCCATTTCTTCCATTCAGGCGTGAAACTCTCGCATCTCCCTTTCTACAACACGGTTGGCTAAAGGAAGATCTCATCTTCTTAGCGACATTGTGTTGACTGTTTGTCACACACAGATTACAACTCCAAGTTTTTTTTGTCTCCTTCTTTTTCCTCCTTCACTTGAAATATACAGACAAAAAACAAGCTCTGACACCACCTGATGCAGACCCCCTATCCCTCCTAAGGGCTACGCAACCTCCCGGTCAGGATCTTCTGATTTGGGAGATGAAATGGCTCTTTTGGTTTCAAACTGGAATCCTTTGAAAAATTACACAGGTCCCTTACAAATGCTCAGTTGGATTTTTTGTGCGCCAAACATGCACTCCCATAGCGCCCGACCAAGGGTTGTGACCAAGT
This sequence comes from Picea engelmannii, assembly GCA_009831015.1. NCBI lineage: Eukaryota > Viridiplantae > Streptophyta > Pinopsida > Pinales > Pinaceae > Picea > Picea engelmannii. The sequence goes on along the minus strand of ML820469.1, from coordinate 48,954 downwards.
GCCAAGCTGAAAAGGTGCTTATCAAGGACCGGGACTTCCCAAGTCAAGTGTCATGTCTTCTGGTCTCTTGAACCTCTGGTAGCTGAAATGCTGAAATGGTCCGGCGCTCGCTCCTTCGGGATTTCACATTTCATGAAATTTGGATGCAATGGATATCCTTGCTCCTTAGAACCTTTGGTCACCGAAAATCCGAAATGCCCAGCACCTCTCGATTTTGAGATTTTGGGTTTCATGAAATCATGATGCAAAGAGTATCCCTATTCCTTGGAGTCTCTGGTTGCAGAAAATCCAAAATGACCCGGCACCTATTCCTTTTCAGGATTTCGCGTTTCATGAAATCAAGATGCAAGGAGTGTCCTTTCTCCTTGGATTTTCCGGTCGTCGAAAAGAAGAAATGACCCAACGCCTATTCCTTTTCAGGATTTCACGTTTCATGAAATCAAGATGCAAGTGGATGTCTCTACTCCTTGGAGTCCCCGGCTGCAGAAATGCCAAAACACTCTAGTGCCCGATCGACGACTCACAACAATCCCTACGATTGACGGTCCTGGTCGATTCATGATTTCATGATTTCACGATTCGGGATCCTGAAAGGAAAGATCCCCTGCCTTTTCAACTCACGATCCTTGAAATCCTGAAATGAACATCGAGAAACTCTCACCGCTAACCTCCTCGCAGCTCCACCTGATCCAATGGCCTGTGGGGTTTCAGTGTTCCTCCTCGAGGCTTCTCCACCATCCATTCGGTTCTTCGAATTCTCCTCCTGGATCTATGCAGGGTTAAATCTTGCACTCCTCCCTTCAATCGGATGGTCTACAAAGATTTCCACCATGATCCAACGCTCGACAATGTTCTTCCTCCTGAGATTTTACTTGATTTCGACTTAGAGGATTTTCGGAGTCTGCGAAGACTCGGTCTTTGCTCCTCCCAAGGAATGGGCTCCTAGATCCTGACAACACTTCTGAAGTGTTATCCCTCCTAAAATTTGTCTGGTTCAGATTCTAACTCTTGCGTACTCCTTGCGTCTGAGGGAGTTTGATAGCTCAGATCCACGATGTTTTCTCACTGGCTCGATGCAAACCTTGCAGAGCTCCTAATGAAGAGAAAACAATTCCACAACATTTCTCTCTGGCTCGATGCACACCTTGTACAGATCCTAACGAAGAGAAACAATTGAAACTGGGAACAACTCACAGTTCCATTCACTTGTTTACAAAACAAAAAATAACAGGAAAATACACATAGCCTAGGCACAACACATTTGGATCAATTTTCCATTCTATTCTATTCATAAGTGCCCACTGGCTTCTAAATACATACAAAATACAGTAGCTCCAAAAAATGAGATCTTTTTCTCACTCATAGTTCTCTTAAAAATGACTTCTCTGTATTACATCTCTCTCCTCTCTTTCCTCTCTTCCCCCTCTGTCGCTAACTGGGCTTACAAACTTTTACATAACTCAAAATGTTCCTAGGGTTTTCCTGCTACTTGCCTACTCTAAACCTTATCCTACACTATCTTAGTCTAGTTGTATTCTAGAGACAAAGTGGAAACTTCTGCTCTGTTTACAATTTCAAAAACAAAACCCGCTTCAAAGGGAAAAAACCTGGCACTGGTTCAAGCGTGCCTCCGAAGGTGAATTTAGGCGTTGTGTCAAGGTGGATCTCGAAATCATTTGTGACTGCTCACGTTGAAGTTCTGAAGTAACTCTCATGTGTTGGGTGGTCCCACCTCTGTGCGGTTGCCAATGATGCTCATGCATCATACTGATTCACCCCCCTCTCATTATCAACAAAAGGTGCACTTGTGGTAAATCGGCCCAGGCATAGTCGTTCCTTGATCATGATAAGGAATAATATGGAATCGAGGTGCTTGAAGTGTTTTCCATGTGTTAGTTAGCATCATGCTAACATTCACCCACAAGAATGTACCTATGGTGAACAACCTTGGTTGAGAATGTCTACCTTGTTGAGAGGGAGTGTTGATGTTTGGAAAACATTGAGAATACATTCTTTCATATATATATATATATATATATATATATGAAATGATATTTATAATACAAAGTATAAATATACTTAATAAATAAGTAGTTACTTATTATCCAAGGGACACATCCTTTCATGTATGGTCACCATATTCTCTATATATATGGAACTATCATCATTGTAATATTATATCAATCTATTATAATCATTTCGTCTTAACATTTTCTACTGTACTCGTGTCTTTGTGCATGGTTATTCTTCTTGTGATCTTGATTATTACTACTACTATCGTTTATGGTTTATGCTTTAGTTCATGTAAATTTGTAAAGAAAATGAATGTAATTGAACAACATTAAAGTCCAATAGACCAAGCCATTCCATATTTCTGGCAATGAGCACAAGACTAGAAAAGCCATGACCTCATCATCAAAGTACACTTTTACAGAACTTAGTTGATTAGTAACTGTATTAAATTCATTTAAATAATCTACAAAAGAACCACCTTCTGACATCTTCATATCAAATAATCTCTTCATTAGAAATATCTTATTGGACATCGAGGATTTTTCATATAGTTTAGCCAATGTGTCCATCAGAGCCTTCATTGTATTTTCTTTAGAAATATTGAAATCCACCGATGCTACCAGGCTCATTCGTATCATTCCTAGTGTCGTTTTGTCAAGAACCTCCCATTCTTCATCCTTCCTCCACCGAATTATTTTCTATTCCACCCAATGGTAGGAATAGATAATTCTGATACAAATAATCTTCCATATTCATCTTCCATAAATGGTAGTTTTGGCCGTTAAATTTCTCGACCCTAAAGTTTCCATCTTCCACCATTGCTCCCACTTGAACCATAAATCCTATTTTCCTACGAGTTACCTTTCACTTTGATACTAGTTGTTATAAAAACAAGATCGTGTTGATGATTAAAATCATAACGATGAATTGTGATTGCAAATTGTTTCTAAAAGTGTTTTTATTTAAGTATGATAATAATATAATACTAGTAGGTGGGACCCCCTTGTAGACTAGAGGTGCAAGGATAGACATATTAAACATGTTTTGTTGTTGTTATGATGTTGGATACATAGTCCTACATTTTTTACGATGAAGTCTGGGTTTCATTTGGCGTGATAATAAGTGGATGATGCATTATTGTGGAATTCTTTTGGTAATTACTTGTGAACACAGAACAATTTCTATGGGTATGAGGATCATGTTGTTTACAGTTGCTATGTTATAACCTTGTTACTAATTCTTATCTTGATTACTTAGCCACATATATGCAAGGGATACTTAATGGTAGCATGATAAAAAAAAATGGAAATTATGGAAAGGTTCTATAGTTCAAACAAAAGGAAAGAAACTATGTATTAATCCTTATTCTATAATAAAAGACTATACAAAAACTTTGAATGAAAGAATTAATGGATACTAGTGTTAGTCCTAGCTATTATGTTATTTGTTTGGTTAATGGAATATGCAAATTTCATTAAAGTCAAATGGAGGTGCATATAGCAATGTTGATATGGATTATTGTGTGGAGTTATGGCAAGAGTTAAACATATGAAATATCACGAGTGGTGCACTATGCAATAGATATGGTCTCAAATATTATAATGGATTGGCATTGATTATGCATTGGTTATATGGTTTGATTTATTAGTGGATGTTATGCTTATTGGGTTGTCTCGTACTTGGAATTGAATGGGTCTAGGTGATGGAAATGACATACATTTTTTGCACGTCACTCTAAACCTTCCCTACCGCCCGTCACCCTAGAATTGTTGCATTGTTGTATTATCACTCTGTTGGTTGTGAAGCTCCGCATTTTCAGGTTTTTGGAAAGGAAAGCTTGACCAACTCGTCATTTAAGTGTTTTTATCACAAGTATGCTTCTTTTCTCTCCATCCATGACATATTCTCTATTTTATGAACCAAATGATAGCTCAGTGATGCTCAAATTCTGTGTGCTCTTGATATTTTTGACTCTGTGTAAAATGGTGTTATAGCTCTCTGTGATGACTGTAAAATATTGGAAATTGTAAGCAGAGAAATGGGTATTATTAATTTGTGTGTTGGTTATTTGATCAGTCCATGTAGATTTATTGATTGTTCTCTATGGAATAATGGAGACAATGGTGCCATTAATCTCTGTGATTTATGGTTGAATTGTTTTACCACCAATTGTATTTCAGTGGTTGTCAATTCTCGGTCGTTATTATATTCTTTATCCAGTTACAAAGTGACTATAGGCTATTGGTGTGCTTATTTTATCTAACCCCAAATTGTTGTTAATAGCTCGTTCCTAACTATCTTTTCATTGAAAGCTTTCCAAAAGTCCAGTCTTGGTCACACAAATATTAATGCAGGCCTATGTATTTAGTGGATATCAGATGCAAAGGGTTTCTACTTACCACTCTTATCATTCCTACTGTAATGATGACTGTATGTGGCCTCACTGTCAATTATTTTTGAAAATTGTTTGGCTGTTTGAGTGTGGGAAAGAGATGTTATATCTCTTTGTTGTTTTTTTTAAGACCCACCACTATTAAGTTAACCCTCATCTCTTCTCTGCAAGTATTAGAGGCACCTGCGTGCACTGGGTTATTTTACTTTGACTGTATCTTCTCCCCTCGACCGTTAACATATGGTTCCGTCAAGGTATTTAAGTAATAAATCAAGGGACTATGTGGCTCACTTTTTTTTCGTTTCAAAAATGTATTTTGGCATCTAGTTATTAATTGATAGTGAAATGGATATGAGTATTGGAAAACCATTAGCTCTCTGTGTTTTAAAAAAAAAAGACAAACAAGCTGGTGTTGCCTCCCTTCATTTGACTTTTTACAAAGCCAACTCGGACTCTGTCTGTGTCTGCTCTCCTTGGGCACATTATAAGGTTTTACAAGTGTCAGGTTATCAGTTAATGATTATGGAATTTTAAGGAGACATGCTCTCTCATTTACAAACCCATCCCTTTTGGTCAAATCTATGTGAGGCCCTTCTGTGATGAAATTGTTGGAACAAATAAGAAAGGAAAGGAATGGTTGCATACAGTTGAGGGATATCTTTCTATTCGTTATGGTTTCAATCACTACGTTGTATCCAACGCGGTCTTGATTTCTTAAAGAGACACCTGTGTGAGTTTTACCAAGCTCGATCAGGGTTATGGAATGTAAAAAAGGTGCATGTGTGTCAGTTTAGTTCTGTTCATTTCATATATGATATAGTTATATTGGAATCATCGTGCAGACTATCAATTGTTTAAAAAATAAGTTATACCCACAGAGATCAAGCTCATGATTTATGTTTGGATTGACTATTATTATCAATTCAATATTTTTTTGATTAATCTGATTGAAGTCATGTGTTATGATCAGGGCAAATTTTAAGCATGTCCACGTTTTTGAGAAGACACATGTGTACATTTAAATTGAGCCTGATTGTTGATTGGAGAATAGTGACTTTTGATTGTTTATCATGGTGCATTATTGATTATCAGGGATAGATGTTGAGCATATTGATGTGCCTATTTTGATTATTTAAAAAAGGGGGGATCAATGTTATAATAAACAATATTGTTGAATGATTTTTTTTTTTATAAGTTATAAATGTACAGACTGTAATAAGTTAAGGAATTCTGGGAAATTTAATTATTGAAACAAAAAGAAGTTTTGTATACAATTAAGGAACAATCAATGTTGGTCTTGGAAGTGGATGTTTTTTGGATTAACTTTGAACAAAGTTGTTATTGTTGATTTATTTAATTTATTTTAAGAATAGTATCCATCTAACTCCCTTTCATTTTCTCACTTTTTGCTCATTACAAATCCCGTAATGATCTAAGATTCATTTTTGCATGCCTTGTTCTTAAAATTAAATTAAAACTCTGTATTAGAGTGATTAAGAAATAACACAGAGATGGATCATAGCTGATATGATTTGGTTATTTTTGCATAATTTATTGTTTAATGAATTGTTGAGAAGTAATCATGTTCTTACTCCCTTTCAATTTCTCACTTTTTTTCTCAATACAATCCCCTCAGATATCCCAAAACCCTAATTCACCCCCTGCTCATTGACAATTATTGAATGAATTTTATGGATTGGATTACATGGGTCTGATGTGATTGATGAGCCAAACTTTGTTTCATATTAAGAGATGTCATGTATGGTTTGTTTAAGAAGATAGTTGCTAATAAACATTGCATACAAGATGAGCTTCTTCAATAGAGGAAGTCATGGCCGAAATAACAGGGACAAAGGGAATTGGAACAGAGGGCCTAGAAGGCCAATATTTTCAATACATTTTGATGCAAATCCTCAAGAGTTAAACCAACTCTTCCAAGCTAGATTTTTCAATTGGATTGGATAAGGGGTAGTCCAACCTAGACCAAATAGGCCTCCCTTCTAACCCCAACATGTCCTTGATATCCTTGTTCCCCCTCATGTTTCATTGTAACCTGAAGTTCCTGAGAATGACAGATGACATGACATTGTTCATCCAAAAGTCTCCCAACATCGTGGCTGGCCAAATATGTCTCTACCTGCTCCTCCTCCACCTATTAACCCAAATGCCCAGGTTTCTCCTGCACACTCACCTGTACATTCCTCCCACACAAGAAAAAGACTCAAAACTGAAGCCCACCACATGCATTACAAAGGAAAAGTTGTTGCTTCCCCCTCCTCCCCCTCAAGTGATTCAGCCAAATCTGTTTCATCTTGCATGCACTTGAAAGATGATTATTCTCATGTCTTGAGTGAGATAAAGCCTCAAGTCTCTACATAGCCTAAGGATAATTCAAGAAATTCAAAAAGGGATAGCAACAACAAAGGGAGAATTGCCTCTCAAAGTGGAAAATACAGGTTTTGATTATACTTTATTATTGTTTTATTGAGAACAATGGACTGCTGAAGGTTTTGGACAACATATTATTTTTGGACATTTTGGATATCGTATGTTTGGATATGATTTAAAAAATCATTGATATTTAATTTTCAAATTATGGAAATGATAATGGGAGCCACAAGGAGGGATGCGTCTGATTATTGTCTAGTTGTGTTTATTTTTGTTAAGAAATTAAAGGGAGCCACAAGGGGTCCCACCTACTAGTTATTATTTATTAAAATGACCCTATTATTATTATTATTATTATATTAATCCTTCCTCTAAACTAAAAGTTAGTTGAGTTTTAGTTAACTTAACTAAATGAAGTAGTTGAACTACTTCAACTAATTTGGAATGCATAAAAGAGAAATAAGAAGGAAGAACAAGGGGAGAATAGAAGGATAAATCATACTAAGGTTTGCTCTTGAGTTTTATTGAGATAGTTTAGTTTTCATTCATTCTTCAATTCATTAAGATCATACTTTTGTTTTATGACACAGGGTCCTATTGTAGACAATAAGATTCAAAGTTGAATTACATCATTCAAACACTTTTTTTCATAGGTGTTGATCTATCTTTGATAGTCTATGTAGACTTGTCTGTTTATCAATTAAATTTCATGATTGATAAAGGATATTGTATAGAGTCAAGTGGGCAACAATCTGTGGCAAGCTGATCCAGATTTTAAAAGTTCAGTTTTTACTTCATGTCAAAGTCCTTTTGTATGGTTTTTATCAGGGATATCTAAGTTTGACATTGTTCCAAACTCCCTCAGGGATCTTTGTAAATAAAACAATTCTTTTGATTCTTGGAATGAAATAAGTGATTACTATTCTATCTCATATGTGTTAATATGTGACTTGGTATTTTTTATTTTATCTCAACATTTAATTTTGCATCTGTTATATTCAGAAAATTATATAAAAATATTGAATTTTGCAGCAATATTTTATTTAAAAAAATCATCCTAAGCCCTTGTAACTAATACTTGTGGATTGAGAAACACTTTTTTAGGCTATAAACATAGGGTGATATTCCCGGCTATATTGCCTTAGACAAGAAAGATTAAAAAATGCTCGAGTAAGATAAATCCATATATTTTTCTCAACATTTATTTGGAAACCATACTAGGGAGATCTTCCATATATGTCTGGTTGATTTTATACTTGCTTTTCATTGAATATATTTATATTTTTGATATCTTTCTTTTGACTATTTCATTTCTTTATGACTGTACCTATTGCAAGGTAGCCCAATATTGAGCCCGGTCTTAATGATCATGAAAACATTGCTTTAACCTTGTTTAATACCATGTTAGAGACTGCTAATACCCAGGTTCAGCTTGAAAACTCATTGGAAACGATTGAACAAGACATAAATTTCTGGGAACTTTGGGAAGCTAGGAAAAGACAACCTAGGAATCATCTTTAGCTTGTTTTTCCAATAGTTTGGTTCTTCTTTTCATGTCCTTAAACCCTCGTATCTCTAGGAGAAGAAGAGGTTTATCACCAAAAATTAATCCTATTACTGAAATAGGAAGAAGAGACATTGTTTTGTCAACCCAACAAAGTACTCTATGGAGAACTATGTCTGATTCAACCAATTCATCTTTCTCTCCCTTACCTATCATTAACAAGATGGCATATCATGGTGGCTTTGGTGGCACTAGAAGTTCTTCTTCATCTCGAACTTCAACCTCGTCAGTTATTGGTAGCTTATATAGTCACCAAGTACCTATCCAATCTACTACCAACCCCGCCAAAGTCATTAAAAGTATGGGATTTTTCATTTTGAAGAAGATGCTAAAACCACTCCCTGGAATATTTCCTCCCCTCTTATCCTAACACCTACTACTCGTCCACTTCCTAAATTCAAATAGCATCTCCCCAGGCTTTCAGGAAATAACACAGTCACTACGAATGAACACTTCGTGGAATTTTCTAATGCCTTCCAGAACATAGGGGCCAATGATAACGATACTTGTATTTGCTTATTTGTGAATTCCCTTAAAGGGAAGGGTGCGATCGATTTCTTTGAGCTTCCTCCTAAGATTTTTTCTAGTTGGGATGAGTTAGTCTATTGCTTTAAATCTACCTATGGGAAATCCAGAATCCCAACTGAGCAGTTACAAGAGTACAATAACATCGCTTATAAGGATGGTGAGACTATCAAGTCCTTCAACTTGGGTTTCAACAAATTATACAAACAAATCCATGAAATCATTCTCCCTCAGAACCAAGCCTCTTTCATGTATTATTATAACACATTACCTTCCCCCTACCATCATAGGCTTGAGGAAAAGGCCATTGATAACCTTGGTTCTACTCTGCAAACTTGTTTAGAGTATGAAGGACAACTTGAAAGAAAAAGTCTTCCTAAGGGAGACTTAGTTAAAAAGAAAGACATGTTCGCCCTCTTACAACTTGTACAAGACATGAATAATCGAATGATAGCATATGAGCGGGAAGGAAATGTCTCCTCTCTTACCCTCGGGGCTTCATCTTCTTCTACACCCCCCTTTATAAATCTTAACGACAATAATTTTCATCTTAAAGCTATCATGCGTCGTAGTTGGTGTAACCTTTGCGAGGAACACCATGAGGAAAGTACTTGTGAGGTAAAGAATAATTCCAGAGATAAAATATTTGGTAAGAGACCTGGAACCACCATCGTTGTCTTAGAATTCGCAGAGCTAGAAGATGTCATGATCATAAATACTAGGAATAAATTCTATGCTCTAAAAGGAAAATATGATCCTCCTCGCACTTCTTCTATCCCAAGCTCATCTTCACCAGCTGCAATTGTTTAGGATTCTAAGGAGCGTGAGATTCAAGGAACTACCTCCCCTCTTCCCTTTTCCAAATACAACATTCTAAATCAGTTGGCCAAAATTAAAGCATATGCTACCCTCCTGGACATGGTTTTTGTCCCTAAGAAACAGAGGCATCTGGAGAGTTTCATGGAAGGAAAATATTTCATTGTAGCCAACCACTTTGAAGAGGTAGATGAAGAGGATTCTTTTGTAAATAAATTAGGTGTACATAACTTTAGACACCCTGTAAAAAAAACCCCTTTTTATATTTCTATAAATATTATGGACAAGATTGCCCATTGTTGTCTTATTGACGGTGGTTTGGGCCCAAGTGTAATGTTGAAAATTATTATGGAAGAGTTAGGCTTGTCTTGTACAAATGAAAACGCCAGAAGCATGCTCTCTTATAATAGTTTACAACAAACGACCATAGGTGAAATCAAGGACGTGACCTTGGTTTTGTGCGCACATCCTGAAATAACAAAAACCCTTAATATTCAGGTAATAAATATTCTAGTGAGTAATTACTTGATCATCTTAGGAAGATATTGGAAAGATTTTGATGGGTGGATACTTCTCACTCGACGAGACACACATATTCATTTCTCGGAATGGTAAAAACATCATAGTCCTAAGGGAGGGGGTAATTTCACCTTACATAGAAAGCATCCAACAACCTAATGTGAATTATATCGAACAGGACCTATGAGTGCATTCCATCTTTGTAGATGAGGAAAACACTCCCTTGGAACAAATCGACATAGAGGATGGGATGTGGCATATGTACTTTGATGGTTCATGCTCTAATGAAGGAAACAAAGCTGATATTATCTTGTACTCTCCTATGGGTAAGATTCATAACTTTTCCTATAGGTTAGAGTTTTCTTGCACAAACAATGTCATTGAATTTGAAGCATTACTTCTAGGCATTGAAAATGCCTATAATGTTGGTTGTGGTCACCTTATAGTTTTTGGGGATTCCAAACTTGTTGTAAACCTTGTATGTAAGATATACTTTCCTAGCAACAATTTAATGAAACATTACACCCAAAACATTTGGGAAATTATATAGAAATTACTATCTTTCAACATCACTCATGTTAAAAGAGAATTGAACTCAATGGCTGACAGGTTAGCTATTTTTGCAGCCTCGACTACTCAACCACTGCTACCACAAAGACCTAATTGTACCTTTCAATATTTGTATCATCTACACATCCCTGAAAATAGAGAGTCATGGACGGTCTTGCCTAATTATGAGAGCATCTACTATTTCATTCAAAATGAACCTTATAAGCCTAAGGAAATTAAATCAATGGAAGATAACAAAATTCTTAAAGGCTTGACTCCTCTAGAAAGTTCATTTTCATCGAGTGATGTAGGAAAAAATAAAAACATAAAGAAGAGGAGTAAAAAAGGAAAGTGGTTCAAACCATTTCCTTGAACATTGGAACACCCGAGTCTCCAAAGAATGTTAAATTATGTGCTCAATGTTCTGATGAAGAAAAAATGAAGTTCGCTAAGTTGCTTGGTGAATTTCAAGATTTTTTTGCTTGGTTTTTTTAGGATCTTCGTGGTTTTGATCCTGCTCTTATACATCATGACATTCCTATTAAGGAGGGCATAAAACCAGATAAGAAAAAACAAAGGCCCATTATCCCTGCGCTAGAAGCAAATATTTGAAAGGAATTAAAAAAACTCTTGAAAGCTGGGATCATTTTCCTGGTTAAGTATTCTGAGTGGGTTTCCAATTTGATTCCCATTTGGAAAAAATACTGTTCATATCAGATTATGCGTAGATTTTTGTGCATTGACTAGGGATAGTATAAAAGATCACTTTCCTCTCCCTAGTATGGAAACGATTTTGTAGCAAGTTGTAGGGTCATAGATGATGTCCTTACTTGACAAATTTTCTGGTTACAATCAAATCAAGTTAAAAAGGATAGATAAATATAAAACCACTTTTATTACTTGTTGGAGAAATTTTTCTTATGAACGTATGCCTTTTGGATTATCTAATGCAAGTGCCACTTTTCAAATAACTATGCAAATATATTTTGACGATTTGATCAGTAAAATTATTCAGATTTATCTTGATGACTTAACTGTGTATTCTAAAAATCGATCAAATCATTTTAGTCATCTTAAAAGAGTTCTCATGAGATGTAGGAAATTTGGCATTTCTCTAAATCCTTCTAAGTCTATTTTTGGTGTTACCAAGGGAAATCTCCTTGGACACATCGTCTCCAATTCAAGAATAAACATTGATGCTGGAAGGATTGTTGATATCCTAAATCTTCCTTCTCCCACTTCTGAGAAGGAGGTTCAAGATTTTATGGGTGTGATTAACTTTGTCCGTAGGTTTGTTCCTGATTTTGCTGTAATGTTCAAGCCAATTCATAATCTTCTTAAGGAATATTATTCCTTTTCTTGGAAAAATGACGTTGAAAATGATTTTGTATGGATCAAGAAAGAAATTAGTTCCATGCCGGTTTTGGCAAAGCTGGATTTTGAGAAATAATTTATGATATATACTAATGCCATAGAGGAAGAAGATTTTGCTATCCTCATGCAATGTGATGACCAAGGTAATGAAAAACCAATGGCGTACATGAGTAAAATCTTGTCTGATGATGAGTTTAAATATTATTTTATTGAAAAGCATGCTTTTTCTCTTGTTAACGCTGTTGAAAAGTTTTTCCACTTCATCTTAGGTAAGCACACATTGGTAAAAGTCCCTTTACCCACTATCATGTTTTTTATCTCACTGCTTATGTTTTGGAGAAGCTTGCACATTGGATTGCTAAGATCCAGGAGCATGATTTAACTATCATGACTTCTAACACAATCAAGGGACGTGACTTAGCCCTTCACTTAGTTCAACATGTTGAAACTTGTGAAGAAATTGATGAACAAGATAACTCTCTATCAACACTATTTTACATTGAGAACTAAATCATTCCCGTGTCTAAACAACCTTGGTATAAAAAATTGGATTACTACTTGCAAAATCAAAGATGTCCAGATAACTTAGACACTCATCAAAGAAGAAGTCTCCGCCTCAAATCTGCTATATACATCATTATAGGAGACTTATTCTTTAGGATATATGTCGATGGTATGTTACTTCACTGTGTGAACAATGAGGAAGCAAAAAAATTGTTGCAAGAGACTCATGGTTCTTCAAATTCTGTTATTCATGTAGGAGGGAACTTTTCTGCTAAAACATTTTCTTTTAAGATTATCAGGAAAGGGTACTATTGTCCTTCAATCTTTCGTGATTCCTATAATTTTTTGAGATCTTGTGAAAAGTGCCAGAAATTTACTGGGAAAGAACATCTTTATGATATGCCTTTACAACATGTCCTCCCATACTTTCCTTTTTCAAAATGGGGTTTTGACTTTATTGGTCCTATTAATCTTTTGTCTTCAGTAGGACAAGTCTTTATCTTGATGGCCACATAGTATTTTATGAAATGGACTGAAGTTGTGCCTCTTAAACATTCGTAGGATGAGAAGATGCTTTCTTTTCCTAAAAATAATATTTTTTCTAGATTTGGTATTCCTTTGGAAATTATTACAGAAAATGGTCTCACTTTTATTTCTGCTAAGATGACTGAATTTTTAGCTAAGTTGGGAGTTAGACATTTTACCTCATCAACTTATTATCCCTAAGGTAATGGGCAGGCCGAGTCTAACAATAGGAATTTGGTAAGAATTATCAAAAGCCTCATTGAAGATAAGACTTGTCAATGGCACACTCTCCTTGTTACATCCCCGACCACCCATGCCAGGCCATGCTACACCAAAGAATGTTTTCATTCTCTCTGCGAAACATATTGTAACATACCCAACATCTAGCTAAGTTATGCCACATAAAAATTTTGAACTGCATGCAATTAAAATATATACAGAAAAAAATCTTGCGAATATATATATATATAATGCAACAGACAAATACATCTGTAAATGCATGGATTCATACTGAAATGACAGTAAATATATACATTCAGAATATATAGGCACTACCCATAAATATGTACATAGTTATAACCACAAATAGGATAACCCATAAAATAAACACGTAAATAATAATGCAGCATGTAAATTTATAACACAATTGACACTTATCTTGGTAAGAATTTCACGAACTTTGTGCAGACCTTCCACAAACTTCCTAGCCTTAGACCAAACTTCTCATCACTCTCAACAGTGGGTCGCCCCTGAGATGGGACTAAACTACACTCGGGTAAAGGGATACCTAAACAGGCTAATGGTTCATATACAACAGGAAAGACTCTATCACAGGTGCTAACTCAAACTAACAATCTACAGTCCCTCATTCCCCACATGCATGTCCCACCCTAGGAAGTGTGCCCCTTATATTCTCAATAGTCCTTCGACTGACCCACTTCCTTTGCGGACTTCAACAACATTCTAGACAGGAAGTCTCAAATCCCTGTAGTTGTAGTTTATCACCTTCAAGAAATCAATTCCTAGCAATTCTCTCACCCAGAGAGAAATTTATCACAGGCCTGACAACCCGCCTCTTCAATCCCACGGGCCTGACAACCCACTTCTTCAGTCCAACTCCCAAGCTAACTAGCTACATAAACACATATGTCTATGGATACAGGTTCATATATAATGACAAGAAAGTATGGAGGATGGTTACATGAGTGAAATATTATGGTATGGTTGAATGGACTGAATGATGGAAGGAATCCTAGAAATAATGATGGGAAATGAACTAAGTCCAAACAATATGTATGCATCTCCACAACTTGACACTTATCATGTTGGGAGCTACTTTGGCCCACTTGTCCCCAACTTTAGAACTTAGGATAAAATAATTATCCATACATTATGATTTAAGAAATATTAA
>ML820469.1:0-14862 GCA_009831015.1 Picea engelmannii | reverse complement strand
TATATATAGGAGACTAGGAGGTATAATTACAAATAATGGCCTAAAGCCGACATAATTAAAATAACATTACTAATATAAATTACAACTAATGGCCTAGAGCCGACATAAATAAAATAGCATTACTAATCTAATATGCCCCAATTGAGGGGTAATGAGCCAATATTAGGGCTTAACACATTTATAGTTGGGTTCGGCCTATGGATATTACACTCCTCACTTATGCCCTTTAGGCAGATCACACTACCACCAAGGTGAGCACTAGTTGCACTCCTTTCCGACTTGTTTATGATCAAGAAGCCATTCTTCCTACTGAGTTGTAACTTTCCTCCTTAAGGTTAATGCTACAAGTCGACGAATTAAATTCTTCTGATGTTTCTCAAATAATGAATGCACTTTTGGATTTATAGGAGCAAATGATGTTTGTCTTGGATAATGTAAAGAGAAGACAATAGTCTGTTAAAAAATATTTCAATAAGAGTGTCAAAGATGTCAAATTTAAAGACAATGAGAAGGTATTGTTGTGGGATTCATCTCATGCTAATAGAGGAAGGCATTCAAAATTTCAAAAATTATGGTTGGGTCCTTTTAAGATTGATTTTGCTCTAGGCACAAATTTTTACATTCTAAAGGACTTATAGGAGTGATTGTTTTCCTACAACACTAATGGTTCCCACTTAAAGAATTACGTGGAACCAACTTGAAAATTTTAACGCTGTATGGAATGTTTTTTGTATTATAGTATTTTTTCATTTCTGTTTTTACATTTCTGTCATTTCATTTCTGCTTATTTCAATTCTGTTGCTTCATTTCTGCTAGGACATTTCTTGCTTTTTGTTTCTTTTGACTTATTTTCTTGTCAAAATAAAATGTTGGATCAATTTTTTGACGACGACACTTCCGCAAAGTATTGTTAATCAATAACAATCGAGTTACATAGCTATCATGATGTTTGATCCATATTCGAATCCAGGAGCTTGATGGGGCTCAAAAAGGCTTAAAAATCAATGTTCTCAAAATGACATCAAAACAAACGTGTGCATAGGCCTCCTCGAGATGAACCCAATGCAACTGGAACGAGTTCAAATAAACATCATATGCTCATGATATCACGTTCTTTTCGAAAAGTCAAATAGGTAAAAAGTCAACAGGTCAACAGTAAAAAAGTCAACGCTAACGTCATCATGCTGACGTGGTAGAGGTACAATTGATAGATCGTACAGTTGATGTGGACCAACCAGGATGTGATACATGTCACCACTAAAAGTGTGACATGTGGCACACTCGTATAGGTGGCAGGTACAGTCAGTGGACACGTGGTAGACACATGTGCTGATGTGGTGGTTGCTGACTGGGCAAGGTACAGACATGTGGACCATCTGGAAGATAACAAGTTGTAAGGTATTGGCAAATGTTGTCGTGCCACGTGGCACAGATGTGGGTTTCCATGTGGCACATGATTATTGGCTCATTTGGTTGTATGTTAAAAAGTTATGGTCTCCTCGAGTTTTGAACTCATGACCTCCCACAGGATGGAATGCCTTGGGAATAGGTCGGGTGCCATTGCACCAAGCATGTGACTTGGTATTACAAATTTGTGCACTTATATTTAAAGTTTTGAAGGGTGTTAAATGGGAGCGGAAAGGGTCGGGGCTAGGCCCCAGCCCCCAATTTATTGTAATCCATGTAACCACATTACTAAAGGGTGTGGGTGCCATTCCA
This sequence comes from Picea engelmannii, assembly GCA_009831015.1. Lineage (NCBI taxonomy): Eukaryota > Viridiplantae > Streptophyta > Pinopsida > Pinales > Pinaceae > Picea > Picea engelmannii. The sequence goes on along the minus strand of ML820469.1, from coordinate 13,143 downwards.
TTAACCACCCAAGCGCGCAAGTGTAGCACTAGTCCCCATATGACTCGGGGGTTATAAATAAAAGCCAGGCGCGAGAATAGGGCGCAATCATATTGAATAACCATATGACCATAAATAGGGGGGCACACTTAGTTTGGGGACTTATCCCTATTATTATGGCATAAAGTGGGTTTTTAACCATATCTTATGGTTTTTTATTGATTGTATTAACCACTTTTGGTTATATGGCCATATCTTGGTGGATATTGGGCCAAATTGAGTGCCACGAAAAAGTTGGATGTTGGGATTTGATCCCTCTCCCTCATGGCTATATAAACTAATCCATTTTGAGGTTTTAAACAAGCAAGAAGCAACAAATAAACTTGAAGCCAAGGTCAAGGTGTCTTGAGCAGGCAGAGTAGTTGAGCCTTTGCAAGTGATTTCTGGGAGCTCCGTTCATCCGATTTGGGTGCCATCAGTTTTGATAGGTGCATGAGATCTGGTAGAGAATGACCAGCTCATTTTTGTAACCTTTTATCATGATCATGATGTAGTTATAAATCTTTGAACATAAATAAGCAAAGCCCACGAGACAAGCCCCAGAGACGTAGGCGAGATTGTCGAACTCCGTTATCAACTTCTTGTGTACAATTGGTTGATGGTTTTCATTATTTGTATTATCTGCTATTGCTTTTAATTATTTATGTGATCTGATATTCTCTTCATCTTATAATCTTGTTTATTGTCTTTCATATTCACATGCACCATCACAAAAAGGTCTTGAGAAAATTGAGGTCATAGTGTGTAATTGCTAAGCTTCGATTTTCAGATCAATGTTCCCCTTGAAAGCATCATTGAAATTGTTATCTGTTTCAACTGTTGTTTTACAAGATAGTTGGTTTTATCCCTATTCTGCTTCCTTTTTCTTTCATCCAGTTCAAGATTCAAAAGAGTAGTTCAGAAATTTTTCTCCTTGAACTCAAGAACATTTTTTAGTTGAATGATTATGCTTACAGGGATAAACCCCCTCATACTTAACACTTTCCATGAGTCATTCTCAAATTCTCGGTCATCTTTCCCTTAAATCCACTCACTTCCCCCTGTTTCGTAATCATTCTTATTTATATATTTTTGATATGATGTTACTTGGTCTATGAAAACAAACATTATGAGTTCTTAATCTGTTGGAAACAAATTTCCTTGTGGAATCACCAGTTTGTTGACGATTAAAATTGTAACAATGAATTTTGCCCACAAAGTATTGCTAAAAGAGGTATTATTTAAGTATGATACTAATATAATACTAGTAGGTGGGACCCTCTTATAGACTAGAGGCACAAGGATAGACATATTACACATTAATTGTTATTGTTATGATGTTGCCTACACAGTCCTACATTTTTTACGATGCAAATTGGGTTTCATTTGGCATGATAATAAGTGGATGATGCATTATTGTGGAATGATTTTGGTAATCACTTGCGACACATAACAATTTATATGGGTATGAGGATCATGTTGTTTATAGTTTCTATGTTATAACCTTGTTACTAATTCTTATGTTGATTACTTAGCCACATATATGCAAGGGATACTTAATGGTAGCATTATCAAAACAAAGGGAAATTAGGGAAAGGTTCTATAGTTCAAACAAAAGCAAAGAAACTATGTATTAATCCTTAAGCTATAATAAAAGACTATATGAAAACTTCGAATGAAGGAATTAATGGCTACTAGTGTTAGTCCTAGCTATTATGTTATTTGTTTGGTTAATGGACTATGCAAATTTCATTAAAGTCAAATGGAGGTGCATAGAGCAATGCTGATATGGATTATTATGTGGGTTTATGGCAAGAGGTAAACATATGAAATATCACGGGTGGCGCACTATGCAATAGATATGGTCTCAGATCTTACGATGGATTGGCATTGATTATGCATTGGTTATATGGTTTGATTTATTGGTGGATGTTATGCTTATTGGGTTGTATCGTACTTGGCGGGGACAAGTGATGAAAGCGACATACATTTACTGCATGTCACCCCAAACCTTCTGTACCGTCCGTCACACTAGCATTGTTGCATTGTTGCATTATCGCTCTGTTGGTTGTGAAGATCCACGTTTTTAGGTTTTTGGAAAGGAAAGCTCAACCAACTCATCATTTAAGTGTTTTTATCACAGGTATGCTTATTTTCTCTCCATACATGATGTATTTTTTTTTTTATGAATCAAATGGTGGCTCTGTGATGCTCAGATTCTGTGTGTTCTTGAGATTTTCAACTGTGTAAAATGGTGTTATAGCTCTCTGTGATGACTGTAAAATATTTGAAATTGTAAGCAAAGAAATGGGTATTTTTAAGTTGCGCGTTGGTTGTTTGCTCGATCCATGTAGTTTTATTGATTGTTATCTGTGGAATAATGGAGACGGTGGTGCCATGAATCTCTGTGTCTTATGGGTGAAGGTTTCTACCACTGATTGTATTTCAGTGGCTATCAATTATCCGTCGCTATTGTAGTCTTTATCCAGTTACAGAGTGACTGTTGACTGTTGGTGTGCTTCTTTTATCTAACCCCAAAATGTTCTTAATAGCCTGTTTCTGACTGTCTTTTCACTAAAATCTTGCCAAAATTCCAGTCTTGGTCGCCTGAATATTAATGCATGCATGTGTATTTAATGGATATTAGATGCAAAGGGTTTCCACACACCACTCCTATCATTCCCACTGTAATGATGATTGTATGTGGCCTCATTGTCAATTATTTTTTAAAGCTGTTTGGCTTTTTGGGTGTGGGAAAGAGACGTTATATCTCTGTGTTTTTTTTTAATACCCGTCATTATTAAGTTAACCCTCGTCTCTTCTCTGTAAGTATTAGAGGCACATGTGTGCACTGGGTTATTTTACTCTGACTGTCTCTTCTCTCCTCGGGCGTTAAATTGTGGTTCTATTAAGGGATTGAAGTAATAATTCGAGGGACTATGTGGCTCACTGTTGTTTCATTTCAAAAATGTATTTTGGCCTGTGGTTATTAATTGATGGTGAAATGGATATGAGTATTGGAAAATAGCCAATTCTCTTTGTTTTTGTTTAAAAGGACAAATAGGCTGGTGTTGCCTCCCTGCATTTGATTTTTACAGAGACGACTCAGACTCAATCTATTTATGTTCTCCTCGGGAACATTTTGAGGTTTGTCAAGTGTCAGGTTATCAATTAATGATTGTGGAATTTTAAGGAGACATGCTCTCTCGTCTATAAACCCATCCCTTTTGGTCGAATCTATGTGAGGTCCTTCTCTAATGAAATTGTTTGAACAAATAAGAAAGGAAAGGAATGGTTGCATATACTCAAGGGATGTCTTTCTATTCGTTATGGTTTTTATCACTACGTTTTATCCAACGTGGTATTGATTGCTTAAAGAGACACATGTGTGAGTTTTAGCAAGCCCAATAAGGGTTCTGGAATATAAAAAAGGTGTATGTGTGTCAGTTTAGTTCTGTTTGTTTCATATATGATATAGTTATATTAGAATCATCGTGTAGACTATCAATTGTTTAAAAAATAAATTATATGGTCCACAAAGATCAAGCTCAAGATTTATGTTTGGATTGACTCTTATTTTCAATTCAAGATTATGTTGATTAATATGATTGAAGTCATGTGAATGATCGGGCATGCTTTTAAGCATGTCCATGTTTTTGAAAAGACACATGTGTACATTTAAATTGAGCCCGATTGTTGATTGGAGAACAATGATTGTTGATTGTTTATCATGGTGCATTATTGATTATCAGGGATAGATGTTGAGCATATTGTTGTGCATGTTTTGATTATTTTTTTTTTTTAAAAGGGATCAACGTTATAATAATCAATATTGTTGAATGGAAAAAGTTTTTATAAGTTTTAAATGTAGAGATTGTTATAAGTTAAGGAAATATGGGAAATTTAATTATTGGAACATCAAGTAGTTTTGTATACAATTGAGGAACAATAAATGTTTTCCTTGGAAGTGGATGTTTTTTGGATTAATTTTAAACAGAGTTATGATTGTTGATTTATTTAATTTATTTTAAGAAAATTATCCATCTTACTCACTTTCATTTTCTCACTTTTCACTCATTACAAGTCCCCTCACGATCCGAGATTCATTTTGCACGCCCTGTTCTTAAAATTAAATTAAAACTTTGTATTATAGTGATTAAGAAATAACACAGAGATGGATCACAACTGATATTATTTGGTTATTGTTGTACAGTTGATTGTTTAATGAATTGTTGAGAAATAATCGTGTTCTTACTCCGTTTAATTTTCTCACTTTTTCGCTCAATACAATCGACTCAGATATCTGAGAACCCTAATTCACCCCCTGCTCATGGACAATTATTAAATGAATTTTATGGATTGGATTGCATGGGTCTGATGTGATTTCTGAGCCAAAATTTGTTTCATATTAAGAGATGTCATGTATGGTTTGTTTAAGAAGCTAGTTGCTAATAAACGTTGCATACACGATGAGCTTATTTAGCATATGAAGTCATGGTCTAAATAATAGGGGTAGATGGAATTGGAACTGAGGGCCTAGAAGGCCAATATTCTCAATACATTTCGATGCAGATCCTCAAGAGTAAAAGAAACTCTTCCAAGCTAGATTTTTCAATTGGATTGGACAAGGGGTAGTCCAACCTAGACTAGAGAGGCCTCCCTTCTAACCCCAGCATGTCCTTGGTATCCTTGTGCCCCATCATGTTTCATTGCAACCTGAAGTTCCCGAGAATGACGGATGGAAGAAGATTGTTCACCCAACATTCTCCCAACATGATGGCTGGACAATTTTGTCTCTACCTTCTCCTGCTCCACCTGTTAACCCAAATGTCCAGGTTTACCCTGCACACTCACTTGTATAGTCCTCCATTGCAAGAAAAAGACTCAAAAACGAAGCCCACAAACATGCATGAAAAAGGAAAAGTTGTTGTTTCCCCCTCCTCTCCCATAAGTGATTCAACCAAATCTATTTCATCCTGCATGCACTTGAAAGATGATTGTTCTCATGTCTTTAGTGAGATCAAGCCTCAAGGCTCTACACATCCTAAGGCTAATTCAGGAAAGTCAAAAGGGGTAAGCATCAACAAAGAAAAAATTCCCTTTCAAAGTGGCAAATACGGGTTTTGATTATACTTTATTATTGTTTTATTGAGAACAATGGATTGTTAAAGGTTTTGGACAACAAACTATTTTTGGATATTTTGGATATTGTATGTTTGGATATGATTTAAAAAATCATTGATATTTAATTTTCAAATTATGGAAATGATAATGGGAGCCACAAGGAGGGATGTGTCTGATTATTGTCTAGTTGTGTTTATTTTTGTTAAGAAATTAAAGGTAGTCACAATGGGTCCCACCTACTAGTTATTATTTATTAAAAGACCCTTATTATTATTAATATATTAATTCTTCCCCTAAACTAAAAGTTAGTTGGTTTTTAGTTAACTTAACTAAATGAAGTAGTTGAACTACTTCAACTAATTTGGAATGAATAAAATCCAAATGAGAAGAAAGAACAAGGGGATAATAGAAGGAGAAAGCATACTAAGGTTTTCTCTTGAGTTTTATTGAGATAGTTCAGTTTTCATTCATTTTTCAATTCATTAAAAGCCCAATTCTCTTTTATGATAGCAGTGTTCTATTGTAGACAACAAGATTCAAAGATAAATTACATCATTGAGACACTTGTTTTCATAGGTGTTGATCTATCTTTGATAGTATGTGTAGACTTGTCTATTTATGAATTAAATTTAATGACTGATAAAGGATATAGTGCAAAGTCAAGTGGCCAACAATGTGCGGCAAGTTGATCCGGATTCTAAAAGTTCAGTTTTTACTTCCTCTCAGAGTCCTTTTGTATGGTTTTCATCGAGGATATCTAAGTTTGACTTTGGTCCAAACTCCCTCAACGATTTTTGTAAAGAGAATGATTCTTTTGATTATAAGCGATTTCTATTCTGTCTCATCTGTGTTAATATGTGACTTGGTATTTTTTCTAAGCCCTTGTAACTAATACTTGTGGATTGGGAAACAATGTTTGAGTCTATAAACATAGGGTGATATTCTCGGCTATATTTCCTTAGCCAATTAAGATTAAAGAATGCTTGAGTAAGATAAATCCATATCTTTTCCTCAAGAAACCACAGAGAAATAAAATAAGACAAATGCAGAAATAAAAGGCAGAAGATACACAATACAATAGAGACACATATATATGTAGTTCACCCAGTGTGGGCTACCATAGAAATTGCCAGGTCATTCCTTTCTATTATCCAACAAATGAAGGGATACAACCTACAACACACCTGCTATAACTTCATCTTCTTTCTCTCACATTCTCCTCTCTCAGAATACAATATTCTCAATGATACATAGACACAATACAATTCTCTCATAAAAGAGGGTTTCCTTCTAGAGAAAAAAGTCCTAACATAACTTCTACCTTCAAATCTATGACCTTAAAATGAACGATCGAGATTTACTATGAAATTACAATATACATTTACAAGGAAAAAATTTCCATTGGGGTCTTTTCCCTCGAACCCCCGCTAGGGGCCCACTTTCCCCTAGACCCCGTAGGGGGGGCAAGACCCCTGCAACCCCCCTACGTGGAGGGGTGTACAATATTTTGGGGTGTATAATTTGCATGGGGTATAAACACGACTAAAAAAGAAGAGCTATGAAACATGAAGATAATCATGATCCACAACCAACACGTTGTTGGTCCCTATACTTTGTCACACAAATCCAACCTCAAATGTACTCAATATCAACATATCCAAGTAATCAAGTAATCGATCTACAAATTGATAAACAAATTCAAGTTTTTCCTTTCAGGAACCTATGGCATGTTCTTGAAAACTCCAAACCCTCCTTCGTGCAACCTAGTTTTCATGAATGATGACACTCTCTTTATTGACTATCCACACATGTTGTCATCTTCTTCAAGGATTTATGTGGAGAATCCTTTGCAGAATGAGTCACCACGAGGATGGTGACTTCATAACAAATGGAAATGATTTTCTAATTGGAGAGATGACCTTACTCGACTAGATCTACCATTTCTCTCTCCCATACCTCATCCATCGATTTGGTTTTTCGCCTACATGTACAAAATACTCTCTCCAATGCTTCTTCTTGAATAATTCTGGTCCGGGGAAGTAAATAGTATATCCGGTGGTGAATGGATGCTTCTGGTGGAAAACTTCGGCCTCTTGGCCATGCACATGGCACTCCTTCCCAACAAAAAGATCAACACCTTTGACTGCTTCTCTCTCTAGTGTTTCCTAGGATGAGGTTGCCTACACCCCCTAACCTTGCTCTTCTTCTCTAGACCAACGACTTCACAGCTCTAGACTCATAAGCTCATTAGCTTGGTATTTCTCCATTGCTAGAAAAACATTGAAATGGCTTGCGGCCTTTCACATCCCCATTAACTTGCGTTCTCCCTTCCTGGACTTTCACTGACCTTCACTCGACCTAATCTCTAATACCACTTGTTGAGATCGTCACGCAAGCCAGATATTAATGAATAGAGAAAAAAAGAAGAAGATAAACCCATCATACAACAAACACGGATAGGGGGAAATGATATCATTTATTGCTGAATCAACAATGAATAAATGAATTTGCAAGTCTCAGAGAAACACCTCACATGCTTCTACATTTAGACAAAAAAATACTCAAGCATATGAAAAGTCAAATTCTTGAGGAACTAGCCACAACATGTGAATGACAAGTATGAGTTGTCACCACCCAACTCTCATGTACCAACATTGGAAGTTGCATGAACTTCAACACTAACATGTGTATCTTCACACCAAACACAATGGTTCAGAACTTTAACTTGAAGAATGACATATTTTCACGATGTGGATTAAATGGCTTTATAATTACTCTTTTTCCACATGGATTTTAATTCCAATTCAATAAAAAAAAATCCATCAAAAATCATAATTCCACACTATAAAAAGAGTTCTACCATAAGTGAAATTATCCCTTGAAGAGTTTGGCCTTCTTCATGATAGACTCAAAAAACTTTAACTCAATTAAAAAAAAGAAGTTAAAAAACACTTTGATTTATTAATCCTTTATTTTTGGTGATCATTAGATTTCCACATAAATCAAAAGAAGGGACAATTGTATGGTCTTTATAAAAGGAAACCAATATCCATAATGGTTAAGAAGATGTACTTCCTAAGATGTCACAAGTTCAAATCTACATGGACTAGGATATGTAAACCTACACCTACAACACCTACAAATTTAAGAGTATCTATATCCTCGACCTGGATACCAAACCATAAGCTACCAAATTATATGCTCCAATCAAATCATTCTTTCATCGGATGCCATTATCTATGGTGCCTAGTTATTGCTCTTACTAGTTATTGCTCTTACTAACATGTGATGGATCTTGATATCCCATTTGCGACATTAAAACCCCACTTCGATGATATGAATAAAATCATTTTTTCACCTGATGTCATTATATATGGTGCCTAGTGGATGCTGATATTCCATCTGCTACAGTAAAAATCATCAAAAGCAATGATTAATCATTGGTTATAATTTTCTCATAATTTTCTAGGAGATGGTATCTACTACAGTAAAGCCCCACTGAAACACTTAATCATTGGTTATAATTTTCTATGAGATGGTCTCTACTACAGTAAAACCCCACTGAAACACTAAGACAACATTATAAATCCTGTATTGAATCTCTATCTAATTCTCAACCGAACCAGCTCGTTTGGAATCCAAATACACAGGTACGTGCCTTCATTTCAAGACATACTGGCTTTCTCCAAACGCATGATCCTCTCCTCACAATGGAAGTTGTTGCAACTATACTCACCATTATTGCTGCAACTATACTCACCGTTATTCTTCTTCTCCTTGCTATTTTTCTTGTGGTAACCCTGCTTTGGAAACCTTCGCCATGTCTGAAAACTCTGGGTGAGAAGCATGTTCTAATAACAGGAGGATCGACCGGTATTGGCCTTGCTATTGCCAAAGAGGCTCTAACTCAGGGAGCTTTCGTTACTCTGATACCCAGAAGCTCCGCCAAACTGGAGAAGGCAATAGACAAGTTGGTCGATAATAGAACTGTCAGTGCCGATAGAATATTCACAATGGTACACGTTTATGTTTTTCTCATTGTGTCTTTCATTATTGGAGTTCGGTATTTGCTGGGCTGAAGTAGTTAGGACTTTTTTTTTTTCGCAGATATCTGATGTGGGTGACTATGAAACTATTTCGGATGCAATAGAACAATCGTTTCAATGGAGGGCTATTGATGTGGTTGTTTGCAATGCTGGGTGGGCCAGAGTCGGATATATAGATGAAATTCCCATTAAAGATTTGCATGCGGTAATTAACACAAATTTATCAGGGATGGTAAACACTCTGCATGTTGCTCTTCGCCAGATGAAACCCTAATGGCGTTGATGATCATATAGTATAGTATAACATAGCAGGAAACCCTAATGGCGTTGATGATCATATAGTTTAAACACTGTTCCTTCCAAACTCTTCATATCTATTCATTTACATACATAGGGCCTTGTCTTTTATCAGTATTATAATACATTATTTTATTATAATAGCCTCTACGGGTTACGAAATGCATTTTTCTTAAACCTCTATCAGTTTCTAAATAATGCACTTTGTTTATTGTTCTGAAAAGCCTCTATCTCACTCTTTAAAAAGAATGCATGGGCTCTGTTCACCGATCTGAAAAGCCTCTATCTCACTTTTTAAAAAAATACACTTTGTTTACTACTATATGTTAGAGATAATGCTTAATCCTATTATTAGAGTTTAGGGATTGGATTTGGTTAGTTGGAGGATGTTGAGATATTTTCTTAACCTCTCCCTCAAAGAATGAAATTAGTTGGATCTAAGTCCAGCTATATATATGTGTATTGTGTTCAATAATATACAATTACAATTATGTATTTATGTGTAATCTGTCTAATGGCAGCTCTCCTTGTTTTTAAATCTATACACAAATCTGAAAAGCCAAACTATTCAGCCTATGAAGGGAATCAGAATGGTCTTTTTTGCCTTGCCTAACTCTTCAGCCTATGAAGAGAATCAGGATGGTCTTTTTGCCTTGCCAAACTCTTCAGCCTATGAAGGGAATCTGGATGGTCTTTTTTCCTTACCAAGTCCGATTTCCTGGGTAAGATTGTGACATGTTTAGCTGGGAAAAGGTCTGTAGCCATCGCCACAATAGCGAGTAAGGTCTGGATGGAAAAAGTTCTTCGCCAAACTGTCAACAACGTTTTACCTTAACATTGAGTAACAACGTTTTACCTTAACATTGAGTAAGGGTATTCATCAATACATTTCTTTTAAATGAGTCTGTCACTTTTCAAATGAGTCGGTCACTTTTCAAAGCTCCACAAAAAAATTCGAACTTAATATGTAAAAGGCAAGGGTTTCTATGACTTTATCCGTGGACAATCTTAAGACTATGTTTTTTGTAGTTGTATTTGGAAAGACTATGTTACGTTTTTGTAGTTGTATTTGGAAAAAAAAAAAAAAATCTTGAAATTTATTTTTAATTTTTTTTAAATTATAAAGGAGGAAGAGTTATATGTATTTATGAAAAATCATGCTTAAAACAACATGGAAGTCACAGGTTTTTATTTAAAACTTTATAGAGTTAAAAAAAAACAAAAAAACTGTCGTCTTAATGTTGCTTATAACACAATTTCTTAAAGACTTTTGAAAAAAATCATAAAACTACTAATTATAGAACACCTTACCTTCCAAAATAAAGTTTATACAAACATTCAATCACAAAATTTTATGTTTATAACTGTGTTGGACTCAACCTTCCAACAAGTTTTAGCATAGTATAAAGTCTTTTAAAAGATTCCATTTCTTTTTCAGCTAAGTGAAACCTTATATAAAATTATCATATGCAAACTTTTGCCCATATGCCAAAGATAATTATGTCAAAATTGCTTTAATTTTGTATTTCGCTAAACCACACTAAAAATTGAGGGACCTCCTACTTATTAGAGTTTGATCAATGACTTAAAATGTGTCATTTTTTCAGGAATAAACCAAGAGCCAATTGACTTCTTCTTCATTGTTATCACTAAGAACCAACATTCCAATTAACTTCCTTAGTTATAGTCAATTTAAGATATCTTAACTCCAACTTTTCTCAAAACTTCAATTATAGTCTTATGTGCTTCAAATAATGTTAAAGCACATCATCATCATTATTAGCCAAATATAAATGCCAAAGAAAATTTCAAGTTCTGTTTTTTTAATTTGATTCTACTAAGTTGGACTGCAACAATTCAACTCCTATGCAACTTTGTACTCACTTATTGGGACCTTTTATTCCTATCTTTATTATCATCTTTCCTTGGCATATATGTCTTATAAATGATGAACTCGATATTTTAAAAGACATAGTCTGAATTTAATCTCCTTAAATCCAATCATTGAATAATATTATTTTGAATTAATCCATTTAACAATATTATTTTGAATTAATCATATATGTTTAAACCTTTTCCAATTTTTTCATATTTAATTCTATTCCAATTTTTTCATATTAATTTGATATATAAAACTTTGTATTCAAAATGTAATTATATATTTCTTAATTTATCTTTATGTATCAATTTAATATAGAATTAAATTTTAATTTTAAAACTACATTATCATTATTAAATATTATTTTCAAAAAATTATATTAAAAATTCAACCATTTTTTAAATCACACCTATCAATTTTAAAATTATTTTAAATCTTTAATAGAAGAACTTAAAATTAAAAGAGTTTTTTTGGAGATCCTAAAGGATTGCATACAATATTCATATATTTATATTTATGAATGCCTATATATTGCAGGTACTCTGCATACTAACATACACATTAAAACAAACCTATGACAGTGTAGCACACACCATATCCATATATTTATATGTATATTTGAAATCTTAAATGTAAGGTATCATTGCAGGTGGTATAGAGGCTCACGGAGAGATATTGAAGATGTTGAAGGTGATTGGCCTGTACAACCGCAGACAAGCAGAGACATCTGAAAAAGTTCCCAAGTATATATTGGAAGCAGCTAAGAATGGAAATTTTTTGTTACATCTCAGATTACTGGCTTCACGCTATCAACATTATCTCGTGGATTTATACCTGCAGATTCAGTTGGAAGGGCTTTCATAGAACTGGTTTTGTATGTACCTTTCAGAATTTAATATTGCTGCCATTAACATTGTTCTACGTGCCCGCAAATAAAGAACTCTGCTACCTTAGCCAAAGTTGTTTGTCATTTTAATACTGTAATTTAATGATATTAGTAGTTATACCTGAAGCTTTGGCTAAAAACAGAAGCGATAAACATTTTTATGTCGAAAGAGACTAAACCAAATATATGGAATCCAGGAGAAATATACTAATTTAAATATTTTTACACAAAATATGATATAGATGTATCAAGGAGCTTAAGAGGTAGGTGGTAAGTCAATGAAATCATGTTTTTACAAATTCTTTGTTGAAAAGAGATCCCTTTGTTGTTATTATGCGTTACAGATATTGTTATCATTATGCCGTAATAGTGTTGTAAGGTCATGCTAGTACATATTTGTTATAAAAATATTATAATTTTATATGATATAGATGTTATAATGTAAAATAGGGTTAGTGGCACTAGCATAGGATGGTAAAAAAAATCATTAATATAGAACATAAATAATTATAATATCAGTTAAAAAAAATTACCAGCTTGCTTCCAATTTTTTGAGGTGCAGATCTTTTTAAGTGTATAAAATTTGGGGAACTCTTTACCCCTAAAGAGATTTGATCTATTTTGATGCTAGAATTAATGCTCACTTTAGAGACTGGTTTGAGTTTGTTAGATCTAGTTGGTTGTGGGAAGATCTTCTCCAATTATTAGTTCCTATTTATGTGTGTGTGGTTGAGAAATTCCCTCATCAGATTGTTATGTTTTTTTTTTGTTTGTTAATTTGTGCAGGACCTGCGATTAACCTGTGGCTTGAGAAACCGCGACTCAGGGGCATCTAAGCCGTCAAAATCACCCGGGGATCGCACCCGGCCTGAGCCACACCAACCCTTAACATG
>ML820468.1:120616-140594 GCA_009831015.1 Picea engelmannii | reverse complement strand
GAGCCTAAAGTTATCATTGACACAATAATTCACCAATTGAGGAATAAAACAATTTCATAGTATCTCATTAAGTGGAAGAAACTACTTGTTGAAGATTCCTTGTGGGAATATGAGTCTTTTATACAGAAGCATCCAGAACTACTCAAGCGTTGAGTACAACACTTGTCTGAAGGGGAGGGGCATGTTAAGCCCTAAATTGTGGCACAATACCCCTTAATTGGGGCATATTACATTAGTATTGTTATTTTATTTATGTCGGCTTGGGTCCCTTAGTTGTAGTTGTACCTCCTAGTCTCCTATATATACCAAGGAGACCTTTTCATTTGGAATCATCTTGTATTTGTGAATTCATGTAATGTATAAGGAGGTTTTCCCCTAGAAGACTCTTATTATCTGAATTTCTCTCTTTGTCGAGGCGTAGAGTACTTATTCTGAGGTTTTTTATGCTATTTTCATATTTGGTTCTTAACAAGACACAACTAATAAATTGGATAAATTTCATCTTATTTCCTTGTGTAATTTGATTTACAAAATTATAACTAAATTCATCGCCAATGGGATAAAACCCATCATTACCAAAATAACTTCCCAAGAACAGTGGGGCTATATTGAAGGGAGGAAAATCCTTGATGGAATAATAATGGATCATGAAATAATTCACTCCCTAAAGATCAGGCAATATCTAGGCATGCTACTCAAGCTAGACATGTCCAAAGCCTATGATAGACTAAACTAGAATTTTCTTGGGAAAATGTTAGAAGCTTTTGGGTTCTTCTTTAAATGAATATCCTGGATAGGAAACCTAGTCTCCTTGGATTTATTCTCAATTATATTCAATGGCTTCCCCTTGCTTACCTTCAACCCCTCTAATGGTATTAGGTAGCAGGAACCTCTCTCCCCTTTTCCATTCATCATAATGGTTGAATGTCTAGGAAGAAGTCTTAAACTATAATTTTCTTGGGAAAATGTTAGAAGCTTTTGAGTTCTTCTCTAAATGAATATCCTGGATAAGAAACCTAGTCTCCTTGGATTTCTTCTCAATTATAGTCAATGTCTCTCCCTTGCTTACCTTCAACCCCTCTCATGGTATTATGCAACAGGAACCTCTCTCCCCTTTTCCATTCATCCTAATGGTAGAATGTCTAGGAAGAAGTCTTAAACAAGCCCTTGACTTGGGAAGGTTCAAAGGACTAAGTCTTTGCCATGATGCTAATCCTCTATCTGACCTTCAATTTGTGGATGATATTAGGTTTATGGGAGCTCCCATGGTGAATGAAGCTAGAACCTTCAAGTATATCCTAGACTCCATGTTATCCTCAAGAGCCATGATACACCAAGTTAAGTCTTTTGTTTATTTCTTTAATACTCCTGTGAATATCCAGAGAAATATTTCCAAATTATGGGCTTTCAAAGAGGGTCCATTCCTTCCTAATACCTTGGATCTCCATTGGTGGAGAATTCTCTAAGAAACGTCTCATAGGAAGAACTCTTATCCAAGCTAGAAATTAAACTAAAAAGTTGTACCTTCAAATTTGTGTCTCTTCTTGTAAAAAATCCTGCTCATAAAATCAATGTTACAAGCCATGTCCCTTTATATCTTCTTTTTCCTTGCAATGCTAGCCAGAATCATCAAATCCATTAAAAATATACAGTGCTCCTTTCTCGAGTGGGGGGTGCAAAAAAGGAGATAAAATGGTCCTTGGTAGCTCGGGACTCAATGTGTCTTCCTAAATGGGCATGAGGAATAGGCATGAAAGACCCCCAGACTATGGGAATTACACCTATTATCGCACAAGTTGTAGGTTGGGAAAATCTAGACCCAACCAACAATTGGCGACAAATTGGAGAGCACCTACCCATTGTCACCTTAGGTAGGTGTTCCTGTCACTTTAGAGGTGAGGTAGTCACCTCAAGGGGGGAATCTCGGTGACCCTAGGGGCGACTGATATGGGAAATGATAAGTATGAATGGATGTCCCTAGAGGTCAATTCTAAATGGTTGAAAGAGCTTGGAAAAGAGTCTTGGGAAGGGTTAAGGGTTTCCAAGTGAGTTGAGTGACATGTCGAGAGTAAATTACCTGCCCGATAAGAAAGTTAAACTTGTTGTCCCAAATTGTAGCAAAATAAACTGATATATATAAGCTCATAGAAGATAGTAAAGGCTGCAAAATAAGTGCTAAAAGTATGATTGAATAAGCAAGAGACAAGCTAGTGAAGACTAGCTTAACTCAACAATGATAAAGAAAATATTCTAGCACAAAAGAAAGGCTGAAACAAAAGCTTACTGCAGTGATATTTATCAGCCTTGTGGCTATAGAAAACCAAGATTTATAGAAAAAATATTAGCCATTTAAAACCACTTCTAACTAGCTCAACAATGTGCTAGGGTTAGTAGAGAGTTCGGGAAAAAATGTAGCCAATTCCTAGCGTTAGTTTAGGAGTTATTAGGGGTTAGAGAGTTAGTTTTATGCAGCCCTAATGGTTGTAGGTTATTTGTGTAACAGAAGAAATAATTAATGATTGAAATGGGACACCTCAATGAGGCAAGAGAGCCTAGGGCTCAAGCAACAACTTCCAAAAGAGATAACTTTAAAACTTGAAATTTTCAAGTTTACCAAGGCAGCCATTTATTTCTCCAATGCAACAAATAATGGCTAGTGCCTTTAATGATTGGGTTAATGGAGTCAAGAAAAGAATGAACTAGACGTACTACCTCCTTGGGGGTGTAAATCCTCTTACTCCCCAAGGCAAGTATCCCTAACTAGGGTTTAGACTAAGAGGGTGTATGCACATATACTTCTCTTAGTAAACCCTTATTAAAGTACCAATACTTAAGCATAAAATGATGGAGGCTAAGGTGGGGATGTATGCCCTTATACTTCCTACCTAGCCCTAGCAATACAACCTTAACTTGAATACAAATGATAATACAAAGTAAAAGCATTACCAATTCAAGGAAACTGCTAAGATAAACCACCACAATAGAAAAACAATATCCTTCCAAGGCTAGTGCATCACTTCCACCAACCCATAACCAAGAAAGTATCCATACAAAAGAGCACAAGAGAGAAACTAGCCAAAGATAGCGAAAATTTCATTCCAATACTTCTCACAATGGGAGAGTTATATCTAAAATCAGATCTTGTGATCTCTACTTATACAAAATGTCACTAACATAGTTTGTCCACATTAGCAAGGGTAAAACATAAGACAAGGGGCCCACAACCCTTATCTTAACCCTTTCAACCAAATAATATTAAACAATTCATCTTTAAATTTACTTTTACACAAAAATAAACCCTAACTTAACATGATGTCACCCCTTCAGGGGACGTTTTCACACTAGGAGCAAATAGTTGGAGTTAGAGATGCATTGTTAGGCCTCCAAAGGCCACATGTCAATAATCTAGTTCAACTTCTCATGGTCAAGGTCTTCCTCTCCTCAAAACTTCCATGTGTCAATGAGCAATAACTTAACCTCCAAACCCTATCCCCGCTAGTTGACATCATGCCTCCAAAGGTGATGTTTTTCCTCTCCTGGGAAAAAATTTTGGCATGTTAGGGCTATGTCATGTCTTCTAGGTTGTCTTCTAAGCCTCCAAAGGTGACGTTTTTCCTCTCCTGGAAAAAAATTTTGGCATGTCAGAGCTATGTCATGTCTTCTAGGTTGTCTTCTAAGCCTCCAAATGTATGTCTCTCTCATCCGGTATGTAGGCCCTTGGAATCCAACCTGTGGACTTCAAGCCCCATGGAAACCCAAGCTAGGATTGTTCCTCCAAAACTATGCACCAACTCGGTCTTGCAAAGACAAATAGGCATGCCCTCCAAGGATCTCAAGTCAAAATATCATGATGAGTAAATCAAATCAATATATGAGCCACCTAAGCAGGTGCATCAAATATTACCATGTCAAACAAGTAAGTGCTCAAAGACATTATGCGACTTGCCAAGCTTGGATATGGGAGGGTTGACAAGGTTTCGTATTGGGTAGATCTTTCCCCATTCAAGGAGTGTTTCCCAAGTGATCCTTCTTTAAGCCATGTGAAGTGGATGAAGTGGTTAAGGACTAAGACTCATTGGGCATGGGGTTCGTGACATACAAGGGGTTGTAGTGTCTCATTCATGGGTGCCTTTGTAGAGGGTGTGTGGCACCTTTGTTTGCAATGAAATTTTTTCCAAGTATGTCCTCTTGTCATTCTTTTGTTTCTTTCATGTTTTAAAGGACGAGTTGAAGGCCATTGTCCTGGTGTGGTGTCCATATGATGACAGTGTGACTCAAAAATACCTTATGGAAATGAGAAGGTTGGCTCGTGTTGAGACCCCCTTTCTCTCAGTTGTGCAACTAAGAGGCACTACCTTGGCTTGGTGGCCAGATGATGGTAATTTCATACTGATAGATACCCATGATCATGATAGGTCGGCTCATGATGAGACCTCCTATCCTCCAACTAACCCCCTAAGCATTCTATTATTTATTCTTGTGGGTCCCCCTTTTCTTACAGAGAATTATTTTCATTGCTTTCTTGGGGGATCCCTGGGCGAAGCATATGGAAGGTTTATATATAGGATTTTATAATTTTTTAGCCGACAAAAATCCCTCTGGAAATTTAGCCCCTTCTTCCCATAGAATGAGGGACAACCCCTTCTTGGGTCAATACACCCTAAAATCCCAAGAGAAAAGGAAATGGGGGTTTAAGTTATGAAAAGTGGTAATTATGTTTGGGAATGGTACGATGGCTATTCAAGGGAGTTCCTAGTAACAAACCCATTCCCAAGGAAGACCACTTACTAGGGAACAATGTCAACCACCAAGGTGAAACAAGGAAAAAGGCATAATTTCCAAGCATATGTCATTAAATCTAAAGCAGTGTAAGATACAACATACTCAAATGTCTCAAATATTGAAATGACACTCACAGTAATACCTTACATGTACCTCATGGAGAAAGGCCCAGTGCCTCTCAGAAGCCAACTGGTCTGGTGGATGCCATTTGAAAATCTTGACCTATGTGGTGGTGAGAAGGGTCTCCATCTGTGCAAGTGGATATTGTTGGTCATGTAGTCTCTTGGCACTCCATATATGAAACCTCAGGGCCTCGAGACATAATCTCCTTAGTTATCCTACAAAATTAGGATAACATCTAGCTCCTACTTGGGGACATGTGCTCGTCGTAGAGTGCATGAGAACCGCATCATCTCTTGGTAGACTTGTGCCTGCCAAAACTCATACAAAAGCATCATAGCATATAGGGTGGTGTTATCACCCTTCATCCATATACATAAAAATACAAAATGAAAACTAATCTAGAAAATAAAAATTTTGACATTTTTTCAAAAAATTCTAAACTAAGCATGAAATCAATATGCAAGTAGAGAAAAATGAAAAATGAAATGCATCTAAACTAATATGAGAAATTAAGATGCAAATGAAGGAAATCAAGATGACCTACCTACTTACCTGGGGCCTTGGTTTCTTGAAGATCAGGTGATGGGTGATGTTATGTGAAGTCATACAACTAGTGCAACCAGCTAGTCACATCATCAAAGTATATCCCCATGTGCTTAATCATGTAATATGAAAAATATAAGTCAAGAACATAATAATCATGAGTATAAACACACATATAATCGATCATGACATAGAACTCATGGATATGGGTGGGAGGGAGGAAATCTTGTTGGAAAGAAAAACCATCAGCATGATCATCCCGCCTAAAAGTGTAGCCACAAGCCTGATCAATCAATCTTTGAAGAGGACTACCATATATAGACGATGGCTCATATTCATATTCACTCGAAAAATCATTGCTCCTTGAAGGTTGAGAAAGGACAAGAGATCCCAAGAAAATCCTATGATTTTCCAAACAAGAGGAAAGTGGGTAAGGCACAACCTTAGAGAGAAACTCCTTTGTCGGACTTAGGAAACGTCTCTTCTTTGTATGAAAATCCCTTCCCAAAGTCTCAACATGAAAGTACTTTCGTTTGGTAGTGTGGACCTCAAACTTCTTTGGGTTGGCCATGATCTGGTGTCTATCAATATCTGAGCACAATGGCTGAAAATCCTCATAGAACAAATTTGCATCCTCAAAAGGGTATGTATCAAGGGATGATTGAATATCACTCTTAGTATGTTGTGACAAGTCATCCTTGAAGGGGTGGAACAAATCTATAACCATATCATCACCAGGCTGCCAAATATCTAAATCATACACCCCTGAAGACCAGTCCTCTGAAGATGACATTTCAACCCCCTCTGCCTGAGATCTACCCTCAATGTCATAAATGGGATCTCTATCAATAATGAAGCAACCCACATCCCATCTACATCTCCCAACCTCTATGAAATCATTAATGTGATCGTCAACTATATATGAGGGTTGTTCATGAATTCATTAGCATCATAGGAGTTGATTACTTCTTCACAAGACTAGATAACCTTGTTTCCTTCAAAAGGGAAATCAGATAATAATGTCTCGTTTAGGCCTTTTGCAAGAGAGACTTCATCAAGATCCTTTTGGCATTTTTCTTCATTTCCAAATTCATGGAAAAAAGCATCATCAAAGTTTTCAAAAGGATTATAGCTCATCGTGTTCTCTTCTTGATGTGCAGGAGAAGCAGATCTTTGGATATCCTCGTCAATTGGCAAGAAAAAAACTTCATCTTCATCACATATCTTATCCAGATCTTCTTCATTGGGATCTTCTTCAAGCTTGTCTTCATGAACATGTTCTTTGGCCAAGTCTTTGTCATCTTCAATAGGATCAAAGAAATCACCATATTGATCTTGATCTATAACGATTTTATAGAGTTCCTCGGACATGAAGAGTGGTTCATCATCATTAGCGAAGCTTTCCCGGTACCCATATTTCTCAGTCACATCATCGTATAATGAATATGTTCCAAAATATGCAATGGCCACTTCCCAGGCTAAGTTCAGGGTAGGCCTTTTCTCATAATTGTCGATGATGGCATCAAGCTCTTCTTCTCTTCGTTGACAAAACTTAACCAGAAAATCCTTATCGGGGAAAAGTTTCATTAATTGTTCATAGAACTCGAAATATTCATCTATGCTTTGCTTGGATGACTCAAAAATTTCCTCATTACTTTTGTCAACTTCTTTTCTTTCAACTGTTTTTTCAAAAAACTCTAGAATAATCATTTCTCTCAAGGCTTCGATAGGATCGAGGTCAAAACCTTCTCTCGAAAAGGCATCCTCCAGATATTGAATTGTATCTTCAAGAATTTGAGCTTCTGGTCCCCAATGTGTAAGGAACTCTCTAATAAGGATCGTCAAAGAAGATATACTTCTAGGCTTGTGATAATCCTTGATCCAACTCCTATGTTCACTTCCCAAGGATAGCAATAAAAACCGCAAGCATACATCCTCATGTTGTGCACTCAAAATGCATATGCATTTGGTATACTCAACAACATGTGTTGCGGCTGATAATGAATTACCATCAAACTTTGGGATGAGATAGAATTGGTTTATCGAGCACCTGTTTGGATATATGTCAATAGCTTCGCAATCCAGGGTTTTGTATGCTTCATGAAAGCACCATAGAGCCATGTTTCCATCACTTAGAGTAATACCTCAATGGATTTTCCAAATGAGCTCAAAGCTCATCCAAGGGTGGAAAGGGATAAGGGAAAAGTGGTTTCTTGGAAGGTGAAGCCACCAAATGAACTTGAAGGAGAGTTCATCAAGGGTGGAAAGGGAATGTCTCTTGGGTGGAGTTGCCAAGCAATCTAAGGGATAGAGGCTTTGGGAGGGAAGCCTGCCAAAGTGTCGTTAGGGCACGAAGAGGATTCAAAATCCTCCCCTAAAACAATGCCAAAATGTTATCGCACAAGTTTTAGGTTGGGAAAATACCAAACCAACCACCAATTCGTGACAACTTGGAGAGCACCTACCCACGGTCACCTTAGGTAGGTGTTCCTGTCACTTTAGAGGTGTGGTAGTCACCTCAATGGGGGAATATTGGTGACCCTAGGGGGGATTGAGATGGAAAATGATAAGCATGAATGGATGTCCCTATAGGTAAATTCTAAATGGTCGGAAGAGCTTGGAAAAGATTCTTGGGAAGGGTTAAGGGTTTCCAAGTGAGTTGAGTGACCTGCCTAGAGTAAAGTACCTTCCCGAGACACAATAAAAACCAAGAATATTTGTGATATGTTAGTTGGACAAGCAAGTTAAGCTTGATGTACCTAATTGCAAAAAAAATCAAATGATATATATCAGATCATAGAAGATAGTAAAGACTGCAAAATAAGTGCTAAAAGTATGATTGAATAAGCAAGAGACAAGCTAGTGAAGGCTGGCTTAACTCAGCAATGATAAAGAAAATATTATAGCACAAAATCAAGGCTGGAACAAAAGCCTACTGCAATGATATTTATCAGCCTTATGGCTGTATAAAACCAAGCTTTATAGCAAAAAAATCATCCACTGAAAACCACTTCTAACTAGCTCAACAAGTGCTCTAGGGTTAGTAGAGAGTTGGGGAAAAATTGTAGCCAATTCCTAGGGTTAGTTTAGGAGTTATTAGGGGTTAGAGAGTTAGTTTTATGCAGCCCTAATGGATGTAGGTTATTTTTGTAACAAATGAAGGAATTAATGGTTGAAATGGGATTCCTCAATGAGGCAAGAGAGTCTACAGCTCAAGGAACAACTTCTAAAAGAGATAACTTTAAAACTTGAAATTTTCACATTTACCAAGGCAGAAATTTATTCCTCCAATGCAACAAATAATGACTCGTGCCTTTAATGATTGGGTCAATGGAGTCAAGAAAATAATGAGCTAGAGGTGCTACCTCCTTGGGGGTGTAAATTATCTTACTTCCCAAGGCAAGTATCCCTAACTAGGGTTTAGACTAAGAGGGTGTATGCACTTATACTTCTCTTAGTAAACCCTTATTAAATCACCAATACATAAGCATAAAATGATGGAGGCTAAGGTGGGGTTTTATTCCCTGATACTTCCCACCTAGCTCTAGCAATACAACCTTGACTTGAATACAAATGATAATACAAAGTGAAAGCCTTGACAATTCAAGGAAAATGCTAAGATAAACCACCACAACAACAAAAGAATAGCCTTCCAAGGCTAGTGCATCACTTCCACCAACCAATAAACAAGAAAGTAGCTATACACAAGAGCACAAGAGAGAAACTAGCCAAAGATAGTGAAAATTCCAGTCCAATACTTCTCACAATGGGAGAGTTATATATAAAATGAGATTTTATGATCTCTATTTATACAAATGTCACTAACATAGTTTGTCCACATTAGCAAGGGTAAAACATAAGAAAAGGGGTCCAAAACCCTTATCTTGCCCCTTCCAACCAAATAATATTAAACAATTCATCTTTAAATTCACTTTTACACAAAAAGAAACCCTAACTTAAGGTGACGTCACCCCTTTAGGGGACGTTTTGACACTAGGAGCAAATCATTGGAGTTGGAGATGCATCGTTAGGCCTCCAAAGGCCACATCTCAATCATCTAGGTCATATTCTCATGGTCAAGGCCTTCCTATCCTCAAAATTTCCATGTATCAATAAGAAACAACTTCACCACCAAACCCTAGCCCCTCTAGGTGACGCCATGCCTCCAAAGGTGACGTTTTTCCTCTCCTAAGAAAAACGTTTGGCATGTGAGGGCTAGGTCATGTCTTCTAGGTTGTCTTCTAAGCCTCCAAAGGTATGTCTCTCTCATCTGGCATGTGGTCCCTTGGCATCCAACATGTGTGCTTCAAGCCCCATGAAAGCCCAAGCTAGGCTTGTTCCTCCAAAATTTTCCACCAACTAGGTCTGACAAAGACAAATAAGCACGCCCTCCAAGGATCTCAGGTCAAAATATCATGATGAGTAAATCAAATCAATAAATGAGCCACCTAAGCATGTGCATCAAAGATTACCATGTCAAACAAGTAAGTGCTCAAAGACATTATGTGACTTGCCAAGCTTGGATATGGGAGGGTTGACGAGGTGTCCTATTTGGTAGATCTTTCCCTAGTCAAGGAGTGTTTCCCAAGTGATCCCTCTCTAAACCATGTAAAGTGGATGAAGTGGTTAAGGACCAAGACTCATTGGGAATGGGGTTCATGACTCATATATATGATTTTATCTTTTTTAATCCAACAACAATCCCTTTAGGCCTTAAGGCCCTTCTTCCCATAGAATGAGGGACAACCCCTTCTTGGGTCAATACACCCTAAAATCCCAAGAGAAAAGGAAATGGGTGGTTTAATTGATGAAAAGTTGTAAATATGGTTGGGAACGGTACGATGTCTCTCCAAGGGAGTTCCTAGTGGCAAACCCATTCTCAAGGAAGACCACTTACTAGGGCACAATGTCAACCACCAAGGTGAAACAGGGAAAAAGGCATAATGTCCAAGCATATGTCATGAAATCTAAAGCAGTCTAAGATACAACATACTCAAATGCCTCAAATATTGAAATGACACTCACCATAATACCTGACTTGTACCTCATGGAGCAAGGCCCATTACCTCTTGGAAGCCAGCCGGTGTGGTGGATTCCATCTGAAAATCCTAACCTTTGTGGTAGTGAGGAGGGTCTCCATCTGTGAAAGTGGGTATGGTGGGTCATGTAGTCTCTCGGCACTCCATATCTGCAACCTCAAAGCCTTGAGACACAACCTCCTTAGTTATCCCATAAAATGGGGATAACAACACCTACTACTAAGACTTGGTGGACATGGTTAAAAAACAAAGAATAACTATAGGAGAAATTTTCAAAAGATAAATATGTTGGGGACATTGGTTAGGAAGAACTCATTTGAATGGAGGTCTCTCACTAGGGATCTTTTATATGGAACAATGCTTGGCAACACAAAATTGTGGTTCAAGAGCATCACTTTCAAGAAATTAGAGGAACCTCAACCCTCTTTTGGGATGATTCTTGGCAACAGGAAAGAAAATTGGGCTAACAAGAATCTTTTCAAGAGGAAAGGATCACTCTCCAAGCCTTGGGTTGGCACAAATTCCACTAGTATTGGGAGGGTAGTTAGGAAACCAATCAATCTTCACACCAGATCTAGAGATCGTGGGAAAGATACTTGGTTAAAATGAATGAGGAATCTTGTAGAACATTCGAACACCATCTAAGGGAAAGGATAATCAAACCCAAACAAGGCCTATACATTCTCAGATGGGGAAACCAAGGGGATGGTAACTTCAAGTAAAGAACTCTTATGCAATGGAGGTCAAACATAATTTCCTTCATAGAGGAAGGATATGGTAGAAAATATTAAATCCAAATCTGATCCAACTGGATCCAGAAAGTCCTAAAAATAAAAATTCTCAAATTCTCAAGAAAATGACATGATCATGAATTTCACGTCGCAAGCTTTCCGGTGGCGGAAACAGATCAAAAAATGGATTTGGTCTTCTACAGCAAAAAGTCGAAGGGTCAAAGGGACACATGGCATTTCAGATATCGACATTTGGTAGTTTCTGATGTTGACAAGTGGAAATGGGTGATTGGTCCACATGGTATGGTTTTTTCCAACCATGGGCTGACACGTGGCCCGATCACAGGGTGCCACATGTCACCCTGGATGGGGCCTAAAAGGATCGAATGAAAAATGTTGTATAACTCCATGGGAGTCGAACCTATGACATGTCCACATAAGAAAGTCTTAGAACCAATGTGCTAGCCATATGGGCAAGCAATCAACTTTATAATTTTACCCACTTTTTAAAATTTTAACATTATCCCCTTTTCTATGTTTAAGGGAGGTGCATCGAATGGAGGCCAGGTCACATGGGAGAATCCAGTGACCAGGGGTGCGGCCTGGGGGTGAGGGATTAAAGGGCCTAGCGACGGGACACATGTCACCCATGCGACCAAAAAAAGGGGCGTGCACCCTATTTTTGGGTGCTTAACCAATTATTTTCCAATTTAGTGGGTTTTTACCTTATATTAATGGATTTTTGTGGATTTTTGGCCAAAAAGAGTGGATCTGGAGTCCAGAAAGAGGGCAAATCTTGGGGGGAAGTTAGATTTCGACCCCCAACTCAAAATATATATAAACCAGAGGTTTTTGATAGTCCAGAAAGGTTCAGAAACAACAGAATGATGAAGAGTTCATGAAGCTTAAGCCATTTTATGCATGGAAGCCATTGAGGAAGTGAACTTTGGAGGCCATTTTATGCATGGAAGCCATTGAGGAAGTGAACTTTGGAGGCCATTTTATGCATGGAAGCCATTGAGGAAGTGAACTTTGGAGGCCATTTTCGGGAGCTATGTTCAACCTTTTTCAGTGTCATCAGTTGTGTTGGTTTCTTTAGGTCGAGAAGAAAACATACATAGCAGTTTTTAATCCATTTGATGTACTTATGATGTACTTTTGAAGCATTTAAGATTAATAAGAAAGCATGCCCCACTGAGACAAAGGCCCAGAGATGTAGACAACCTTGCCGAACTCCGTTAACAATATTGGCGTTATGGTTTGTTATTATTAATGTTTACTTTGTGTTATGTATTATTTATGATGGATGCAACATTATTTCATGAAAATCTTCTTCTTCTCTTAATGCCTAACTGGTAAATCAACTCATGCATAAACTTAAACAAAGTCTTTAAAAGATCATATTTGGATCAAGTGGTATCAGAGTAGGTTGACAATTGGTTGTTTGAGTTTGCATGATTAGCAGGGAAAAGCTAATGCATGGTGAAGGAGAGCTTGTAGAAGGGGATCTTGATATTGGATCAAGAAAGAGAACATCTCAAAGTGAGAAGATGGCATCGGAAGAAGGACTTTCTCAAAACGAAAGAGAGTTTCAAAAGACTTTCTTCACCATGTCAGAGATGGTAAAAGTGTTGTATTATGATTACTTGGAACGTAAGACACCGATTCAAGGGGAATCTTCAAAGCAAGCCAAAAGTGAAGAAGGAGAGGACCCTCCAAAATCTCCCCGTTCACCTCCTTCAACTCCATCATCTTATTCTTCTTGAAGTACAAGTTCGAATACTACTTCTACAAGAAAGCATTCTCATAAACATAAGCATGATATGCCATTACTTAAACTTGATGTAAAATTTGTTTTGCCTATGTATGATGGCGAAGTTAATGCTGAGAAATTTGAAAATTGGGTTAGACAGATGGAGGTATATTGTAATGTGCAGCAAATCAAAGATGAGGCAACCAATATCAGATTGGCATTACTTCGTCTTTAAGGCACAACTCTCATCTGGTGACAAAGTAAGATGCAACATGGAACTCAACAAGTTGGTAAGATTTTTCCCCATTTTAGACATCATGGCATGATTTCATTTCCGCACTTAGAAAACAATTCTGGATACAAGGAAAAGGCTTTAATTGAATGGCCAAGTCTTAAGTTAAGGAAAGGACAATTGGTGCAGAAATATACAGATGAATTTCGTAAGATGGCTTTGATGTTGTATGTTCCATTGACTACACAAGAAACTCTTATGAAGTATATAGGAGGATTGGTTGCTTATATTCATAATATTGTTTTTATGTTTTGACCTACTAATATTGATGAGGTTTATGTTCAAGCAACGTATATTGAAGCAGGGAAAACTGGATTTGGTGTATCAGGGGAATCATCTTCAAGGAAAGAAGGCAAAGGAAAAGGGAATGGGAAGAAAGAAAATTCAGCGATAGTGAAGGAAGAGAAGCTCTCTTGCAAGCATTGAAAGAAAGAAGGGCACAATCATGAGCATTGATGGAAATTGCACCCAGAGAAGAAATCGAAGTGGTTCAAAGAGAGGAAAGGGAGGCAAAAATTTGCAACAACAACACGGCCAACAGAGTTGGGATTATATTCAAGTGATGAGTCTAAGATTACAGCAGTTGGCCTGACAGGTAAAATTGGTGATGGTTTTGTTTCAAGAAGTAAATTGTTTCATATAAGGGTCATAATGAAATGTACTAAGATCGACACATTGATAGATAGTGGATTTCAATCTAACTTGATTTCAGAAGAAGTGGTTAAGAATTTGGGATTAAAAACTGAGATGCATCACAAACCATATTCACTAAATTGGATAAGAAAAGATCATAAATTGCCCATAACAAAGCAATGTATCATAAAATTTTCAATTACATCCAAGTATGTGGATGAAGTAATATGTGATGTGGTATCGCTAGAAACATCTAGAATGGTCTTAGGAAGCCCTTGTTTATATGATCACAAAGCAATATTCTACAGGGAACATAATTAATATCACTTGTTTAAGAAAGGCAATGAATATGTTGTGCATGTTCATCGTATTAAAGCAAATCAATCTCTTCTAACAATGGAACAATTAAAGAAGGCAGCTTGTGCAAGCAATACACCTATAATTGTGCCAAGTAAAGCAATTGATCTTAATCATGAACATGATATGGTTGTAGGATGGGAGTTCAATCATACTTTGCTTCAAGATAAGTTAATGTCGTGCAATCCCATCAAACATATTGGTCCATTTGCAGTCATATTTATGATATTATCGTTGCTAATGTTTTCTACATGGATGATATTGGATTCAGTAAGATGTGAATGAGTTCAAATGGCTAACAACATGATTTCAGTTGTCATGGTTGTTATGCAATTGATTATGATGCGATGGGTGCACAAGACAGATTTTAAAGACAAAGGACAAGTGGGGAGGCCTATCCTGCACTTGATGTTTGGTTAATACCCTTTTGGAGGACCGAAAGGTCTTAGTGGGGAGGTGTGAAACAACTGGTTCCAAAAAAGCCTAAAAATAAAAGTTCTCAAATGCTCAAGAAAATGACATTATCGTGAATTTATTGTCGCAAGATTTCCGAAGGCGCAAACGTATCGAAAAACGGACGTCGTATGACAAAGTTATGGCAGTTGGAAAATTTGGTCTTCTCCAACAAAAATTCAAAGGGTCAAAGGGACACATGGCATTTAAGATCTCAACATTTGGCAGTTTCTGATATTGACAAGTGGCAAGGAGTGATTGGTCCACATGGTATGGTTTTGGCCATTCACGGGTTGACACGTGGACCAATCACAAGGTGCCATGTGTCACCCTGGGTGGGGCCTAAAAGGATCGTATGCAAAATATTGTATAACTCCATGGGAGTCGAACCTATGACATGTCCACATAGAAAAGTATTAGAACCAATGTAATAGCCATATGGGAAAGCAATTAACTTTATAAATTTACCCACTTTTTAAAAATTTAACATTAACCCCTTTTCAATGTTTAAGGGAGGCACGTCGAATGGAGGCCAGGTCACATGAGAGAATCTCGTGCCTAGGGGCACATCCTGGGAGTGGGGGCTTAAAGGGACTAGCGTCAGGACACATGTCACCCATGCAACCAAAAAAAGGGGCGCGCACCCTATTTTTGGGTTCTTAAGCAATTATTTTCCAATTTAGTGGGCTTTTACCTTATATTAATGGATTTTTGCTGATTTTTGGCCAAAAAGAGTGGATCTGGAGTTCAGAAAGAGGCCAAATCTTGGGGGGAAGTTGGATTTCAACCCCCAAATCAAAATATATATAAACCAGAGGTTTTTTACAATGCAGAAAGGTTCAGAAACAACCGAATGATGAATAATTCATGAAGCTTAAGCCATTTTTATGCAGAGAAGCCATTAAGGAAGTGAAATTTGGAGGCCATTTCCGGGAGCTACGCTCAACCTTTTTCAGTGCCATCAGTTGTGTTAGATTCTTTAGGTCAATAAGAACAAATCCAAACCAATTTTAAATCTATTTGATGTACTTCTGATGTACTTTTGAAGCATTGAATATTAATAAGAAAGCCTCCCCCACTGAGACAAAGGCTCGGAGACGTGGGCAACCTTGTCGAATTCCGTTAACAATCTTGGCATTATGGTTTGTTGTTATTAATGTTTACTTTTTGTTTTGTATTCTTTATTATGGCTGCAACATTATTTCATTAAAATCTTCTTCTTCTCTTAATTCCTAAGTTGTAAATCAACTCATGCATAAACTTAACCAAAGTCTTTAAAAGATCATTTTCGGATCAAAATCTCTCACAGATGGTCTCAACCTTTGTCTGGCTCCTAGTAAGGAAAACAATTCTAACTTGGGACAAACTGTTAAAGCGTGGCTTCAAGGGTCTATCTTTCTACTATATGTGCAAGGAAGAAGGGGAAACAATATATCATCCTTTAACACATGTTCAAAGGTAGGTTTTCTATGGGACAAAGGAGTTGAATTGTTTAAACAATTAGATAGATGAAGGAGTGATATTGCTCCAACTTTGGAATATTGGAGAGCTTCACCTTTCAAAAACCCAATTCTCAATAAATCTTAGATCCTTTTCCTGGGCTTTCTTGTTTTGACAATTTGGAAAGAACGTAATCAACACATTTTCAAACACTAGTAGTGAGGCAAAGCTCCTTATGGGAATCTCTTAAATTCATCATTTAAGAGATAGTGCAAGCCCTCAAATGGTTCGAATAAGCTAAGTAGTGTTAGGGAAAGGAAAATATAATATTTACAACTTGGGGTCTTTATTAGTGCTTGTTGGCCACTAAATTATCCCCCCTTTGGCCCAAAGTTAGTGCACAGGAGACTTGGTCCCAACCCCCTCCCCACTTCATAAAGATCAACTTCAATGGGGTGTCTAAGGGAAATCCTAGGCCGTCAGGAGCTAGGGAAGTGTTCATATTCTCCTTGAGGTCCATCCTCCACATTTATGCATGTTACAGTGGTCAAAACACCAACAATGGTGTTGAAATATCAGTAATGGTGAAGGGTCTCCAACTATTTGGTCAACATGGCTACAACAACCTAATAATTGGAGACTCCCAAATCATGATTTGAGCTTTAAGAAAACTTATTCATGGATCTAAGCCTGACAAAATCTCTAAGAGTTGGAATTTCATTACAGGACTAGAGCAAATCATGGAATTATCCATGACCATTTCTTCCATCATCCATTCCCACATCTGACAGAAAGAAAATGAGTTGGTGGATGCGTTAACCAACAAGGGGGTTATACAAACTAGCCAAGACCTGGCATTGTCTTGGAACATTATGGTCCCTAGTAAGCCAAGATAGGACTCTGACTCCATCAAAACCAAGGACAATGATCTCTCGAATGGGGTGCTTGGGAGAATTAAAGGGACAACAGCCTTGGGACACTCATAAGTACAACCACGCAATCTTAGATATGCTTTGGGTTCTGAAGATAATGGTGGTTTAGACATGGAATCTCACTGCAAATATCTCCCATCCAATGAGTAGGTGTTTCCATGATTTTTGCATTAATCATCCCATGCATTGCATTATGATTGGAGCAGGGATGAAGTTTCAAATGGTTTACCCATGTAGCAGGAAATGGAGAAAGATTGGGCAAACGAAGGAAGTTGCAAATAACTATTCACATTCCCTCCCTTCCAAGTTCTATTATTATTGTTTGATCAAGAGTTTCCTTTTCTTTTCAATATTTTGGTTTCTTTCTATCTTGACTCACTATTTGGCCTTAGTAGGAAAGGATTTTCCTCCTTACTTGAATGTAATTTTCTTGGTTGAGTTGGTGTTCCTTTTCTAACTCTCCTTTCCTTGTGGTTGGAGGGTGCATTGGTCTTGAACCCCCCCCCCCCCATTGTCATAGGTATCTCTCAATCACTCTATGTATTTTTTCCTCCTTCATAACTGTTACTCATCCTCGGGCCAAAATGTTGAATTCCAATTGCGAACCTTGGCTAGAATCCAATAAATGTGGGGCCAAAAGTGGAATGAAGAAAGCTAGTAAGAAGCCTTTGAACCCATATCTACCCCATACTATTAATCAATCTCGTGCTAGTGCTATGACTACTACATCCAATTATTAGTGTTACTTTCCCAAACTCATCAAAGATGAGGTTTCCCACCTAGAGAATCTGGTCAGGATCAAAATAAGGAAAATCACTAATGATCAAGTGGAGGAAAAATTTTGAGATTGGGTTCTCTCACACTAGAGACACCAAGATTTTTTAGGTTGATATAAATCTATTAGCTTAAAAAATATTTCATATCCCAAGTTGTGGAAGAGAGGGGCCAACAGCAACAAGAAATTCTTTACAAACTGGATTTATTGGACAAAAAAAATGAGTAGTTTTCAAAGTAGTTTATGGAATTTGCATCATTGTGAGAAACCCATAGGATATCAAGCATGACCCATATGAAGTAGCAGTTCCTACTCTGGAGTTTAAGAGCATTCCTTCTAACCCAATTATGCTTGATGAATATACTGAGGACAAGGAGGACACCCAGTAGTAGCAATAATAGGCACGTGCACTCTTGGATTAGCAAAAGTTGTCATATTTTTCTCTCTTTACAGATAAGTATTGGGCTTCCCATTTAACTTTTTTTTAGTTTAGTCAATTATCTATACTGGTGTATTTAACAATTATCTAGGAAATATTACTACAAAGAATTTAGATTTAGGGAACTCTGCCCTGTGAACACTCCAGAAAAAGGTTGATATTTTGACTTACCGTGGTAATGGTTTCCCTAGAAGCAAGCCACCATTTGCTTTGACTATATTTTATTTTGCATTCTATCAATATAAATTTTAGCTAGCTTACAAAAAAAAAAGAGCAATGCAAATTAATAAATTTATGTAAGATTGACTCTAGGCAAAAGGCTCAAGCAAAAAAAGGGAAAAATAAACAACATTGTAATTTTAAGAGGCACAATAATAAATCCCAAAAGGATTCTCATCTTCAGGTGCAATAGAAACAACAAAGACAAAAGCAGTGGATAAAGAAACATCGTGGGTACTATGCTAAACTAGAGAATTTTGAAGATCAAAATCTTAAGTAGTTGAAGAGTCTTCAAAACCAAAACCAAACCCACCTTAAAGAACATATAACAGACACCCTTCACAATTGTGTTTCCAAATTTGTGATTGCAAAGCACTCCCATAACACCAAACATCTCATTTGTTTTTCTCACACTAAATTCCTAGTACGAGCTCCTCATTATTCAACCCACATTATTAGAGAAGCCTTAAAAATAATAAAAACATCTGAATAACTTTTTTTTCCAAGAAAAAGAGCTATATATTGATATTTCAGAGATTGAAATGAAATATACATAGACAAACCAATATGGTCTCCCACCATGATCTATTTAAAAAACGCAGTCCTATCTACCTCAACGCCTATACTAAAGATATAAATAGTCTTCCTATTACATCTTGTAGCATCAAATTCATCAACTTCAAAATTCAAAAAACATGCATGTAGACCTAATTAGTTCATCAAAACATACGAAAAAAAACCTTATGATCATACTTCCAAAACATTCTCACAATGTTGGCTATGATATTAGTATAAGTTTGTTTTTGTAGAATATAGGAGAGTGCCTCCTGTGAAAGCTTGTTCAATTAAGGTACTCTCCTATAGAGATAAAGAATCCTTGTATAAGTTATTTGCTTGTGAATTGAATTCTTGAAAAATATGGGGGAAAGAGACAGTGTCAAATTTTTTTTTTACCTCTTGCACTTGATTTATGATAGGGATCAATGCTATATTATTTATGTTATAACAATGATTTTCCCATTCTATCACAAGTTTTGAATCCTTCGGTATTTGGAGTTGTTTTAAACCTTTGCCTTGGGTTGTCTTCAACAAAATCCAAAGAGCATAGAACTATGCTCGGTTGTTAGTCCCTTGCCCAACTGCAAATCCTATAAGATAACATTATGAAGTATCAATTAATAGGATTGCTCTAGCACCACACATACTCGATTCAACTTGGCATGCACCATCAAAAAATCCCCAAGTCTTTTCTTTGTCGTATTTTCTTTGTCGATGCATGGCTCCATTAGGATTTTGACCTTTGAGACTTTTAAAGGTCTTTTGTTTGTTGGTTGTGGAGCCTGATTATCTTCCTGATTTATAGGTCTTTTACTTTCAGTCGTGTTTATACCCCATGAAGTATTTACACCCCATAAGTATGTACACTCTTCCACGCGGGGGAGTGCAGAGGGGGGGTACCCCCTCTGC
>ML820468.1:81280-120516 GCA_009831015.1 Picea engelmannii | reverse complement strand
TCAAGGTTGTATTGCTAGAGCTAGGTGGGAAGTATCAGGGAATAAAACCCCACCTTAGCCTCCATCATTTTATGCTTATGTATTGGTGATTTAATAAGGGTTTACTAAGAGAAGTATAAGTGCATACACCCTCTTAGTCTAAACCCTAGTTAGGGATACTTGCCTTGGGAAGTAAGATAATTTACACCCCCAAGGAGGTAGCACCTCTAGCTCATTATTTTCTTGACTCCATTGACCCAATCATTAAAGGCACGAGTCATTATTTGTTGCATTGGAGGAATAAATTTCTGCCTTGGTAAATGTGAAAATTTCAAGTTTTAAAGTTATCTCTTTTAGAAGTTGTTCCTTGAGCTGTAGACTCTCTTGCCTCATTGAGGAATCCCATTTCAACCATTAATTCCTTCATTTGTTACAAAAATAACCTACATCCATTAGGGCTGCATAAAACTAACTCTCTAACCCCTAATAACTCCTAAACTAACCCTAGGAATTGGCTACAATTTTTCCCCAACTCTCTACTAACCCTAGAGCACTTGTTGAGCTAGTTAGAAGTGGTTTTCAGTGGATGATTTTTTTGCTATAAAGCTTGGTTTTATACAGCCATAAGGCTGATAAATATCATTGCAGTAGGCTTTTGTTCCAGCCTTGATTTTGTGCTATAATATTTTCTTTATCATTGCTGAGTTAAGCCAGCCTTCACTAGCTTGTCTCTTGCTTATTCAATCATACTTTTAGCACTTATTTTGCAGTCTTTACTATCTTCTATGATCTGATATATATCATTTGATTTTTTTTGCAATTAGGTACATCAAGCTTAACTTGCTTGTCCAACTAACATATCACAAATATTCTTGGTTTTTATTGTGTCTCGGGAAGGTACTTTACTCTAGGCAGGTCACTCAACTCACTTGGAAACCCTTAACCCTTCCCAAGAATCTTTTCCAAGCTCTTCCGACCATTTAGAATTTACCTATAGGGACATCCATTCATGCTTATCATTTTCCATCTCAATCCCCCCTAGGGTCACCAATATTCCCCCATTGAGGTGACTACCACACCTCTAAAGTGACAGGAACACCTACCTAAGGTGACCGTGGGTAGGTGCTCTCCAAGTTGTCACGAATTGGTGGTTGGTTTGGTATTTTCCCAACCTAAAACTTGTGCGATAACATTTTGGCATTGTTTTAGGGGAGGATTTTGAATCCTCTTCGTGCCCTAACGACACTTTGGCAGGCTTCCCTCCCAAAGCCTCTATCCCTTAGATTGCTTGGCAACTCCACCCAAGAGACATTCCCTTTCCACCCTTGATGAACTCTCCTTCAAGTTCATTTGGTGGCTTCACCTTCCAAGAAACCACTTTTCCCTTATCCCTTTCCACCCTTGGATGAGCTTTGAGCTCATTTGGAAAATCCATTGAGGTATTACTCTAAGTGATGGAAACATGGCTCTATGGTGCTTTCATGAAGCATACAAAACCCTGGATTGCGAAGCTATTGACATATATCCAAACAGGTGCTCGATAAACCAATTCTATCTCATCCCAAAGTTTGATGGTAATTCATTATCAGCCGCAACACATGTTGTTGAGTATACCAAATGCATATGCATTTTGAGTGCACAACATGAGGATGTATGCTTGCGGTTTTTATTGCTATCCTTGGGAAGTGAACATAGGAGTTGGATCAAGGATTATCACAAGCCTAGAAGTATATCTTCTTTGACGATCCTTATTAGAGAGTTCCTTACACATTGGGGACCAGAAGCTCAAATTCTTGAAGATACAATTCAATATCTGGAGGATGCCTTTTCGAGAGAAGGTTTTGACCTCGATCCTATCGAAGCCTTGAGAGAAATGATTATTCTAGAGTTTTTTGAAAAAACAGTTGAAAGAAAAGAAGTTGACAAAAGTAATGAGGAAATTTTTGAGTCATCCAAGCAAAGCATAGATGAATATTTCGAGTTCTATGAACAATTAATGAAACTTTTCCCCGATAAGGATTTTCTGGTTAAGTTTTGTCAACGAAGAGAAGAAGAGCTTGATGCCATCATCGACAATTATGAGAAAAGGCCTACCCTGAACTTAGCCTGGGAAGTGGCCATTGCATATTTTGGAACATATTCATTATACGATGATGTGACTGAGAAATATGGGTACCGGGAAAGCTTCGCTAATGATGATGAACCACTCTTCATGTCCGAGGAACTCTATAAAATCGTTATAGATCAAGATCAATATGGTGATTTCTTTGATCCTATTGAAGATGACAAAGACTTGGCCAAAGAACATGTTCATGAAGACAAGCTTGAAGAAGATCCCAATGAAGAAGATCTGGATAAGATATGTGATGAAGATGAAGTTTTTTTCTTGCCAATTGACGAGGATATCCAAAGATCTGCTTCTCCTGCACATCAAGAAGAGAACACGATGAGCTATAATCCTTTTGAAAACTTTGATGATGCTTTTTTCCATGAATTTGGAAATGAAGAAAAATGCCAAAAGGATCTTGATGAAGTCTCTCTTGCAAAAGGCCTAAACGAGACATTATTATCTGATTTCCCTTTTGAAGGAAACAAGGTTATCTAGTCTTGTGAAGAAGTAATCAACTCCTATGATGCTAATGAATTCATGAACAACCCTCATATATAGTTGACGATCACATTAATGATTTCATAGAGGTTGGGAGATGTAGATGGGATGTGGGTTGCTTCATTATTGATAGAGATCCCATTTATGACATTGAGGGTAGATCTCAGGCAGAGGGGGTTGAAATGTCATCTTCAGAGGACTGGTCTTCAGGGGTGTATGATTTAGATATTTGGCAGCCTGGTGATGATATGGTTATAGATTTGTTCCACCCCTTCAAGGATGACTTGTCACAACATACTAAGAGTGATATTCAATCATCCCTTGATACATACCCTTTTGAGGATGCAAATTTGTTCTATGAGGATTTTCAGCCATTGTGCTCAGATATTGATAGACACCAGATCATGGCCAACCCAAAGAAGTTTGAGGTCCACACTACCAAACGAAAGTACTTTCATGTTGAGACTTTGGGAAGGGATTTTCATACAAAGAAGAGACGTTTCCTAAGTCCGACAAAGGAGTTTCTCTCTAAGGTTGTGCCTTACCCACTTTCCTCTTGTTTGGAAAATCATAGGATTTTCTTGGGATCTCTTGTCCTTTCTCAACCTTCAAGGAGCAATGATTTTTCGAGTGAATATGAATATGAGCCATCGTCTATATATGGTAGTCCTCTTCAAAGATTGATTGATCAGGCTTGTGGCTACACTTTTAGGCGGGATGATCATGCTGATGGTTTTTCTTTCCAACAAGATTTCCTCCCTCCCACCCATATCCATGAGTTCTATGTCATGATCGATTATATGTGTGTTTATACTCATGATTATTATGTTCTTGACTTATATTTTTCATATTACATGATTAAGCACATGGGGATATACTTTGATGATGTGACTAGCTGGTTGCACTAGTTGTATGACTTCACATAACATCACCCATCACCTGATCTTCAAGAAACCAAGGCCCCAGGTAAGTAGGTAGGTCATCTTGATTTCCTTCATTTGCATCTTAATTTCTCATATTAGTTTAGATGCATTTCATTTTTCATTTTTCTCTACTTGCATATTGATTTCATGCTTAGTTTAGAATTTTTTGAAAAAATGTCAAAATTTTTATTTTCTAGATTAGTTTTCATTTTGTATTTTTATGTATATGGATGAAGGGTGATAACACCACCCTATATGCTATGATGCTTTTGTATGAGTTTTGGCAGGCACAAGTCTACCAAGAGATGATGCGGTTCTCATGCACTCTACGACGAGCACATGTCCCCAAGTAGGAGCTAGATGTTATCCTAATTTTGTAGGATAACTAAGGAGATTATGTCTCGAGGCCCTGAGGTTTCATATATGGAGTGCCAAGAGACTACATGACCAACAATATCCACTTGCACAGATGGAGACCCTTCTCACCACCACATAGGTCAAGATTTTCAAATGGCATCCACCAGACCAGTTGGCTTCTGAGAGGCACTGGGCCTTTCTCCATGAGGTACATGTAAGGTATTACTGTGAGTGTCATTTCAATATTTGAGACATTTGAGTATGTTGTATCTTACACTGCTTTAGATTTAATGACATATGCTTGGAAATTATGCCTTTTTCCTTGTTTCACCTTGGTGGTTGACATTGTTCCCTAGTAAGTGGTCTTCCTTGGGAATGGGTTTGTTACTAGGAACTCCCTTGAATAGCCATCGTACCATTCCCAAACATAATTACCACTTTTCATAACTTAAACCCCCATTTCCTTTTCTCTTGGGATTTTAGGGTGTATTGACCCAAGAAGGGGTTGTCCCTCATTCTATGGGAAGAAGGGGCTAAATTTCCAGAGGGATTTTTGTCGGCTAAAAAATTATAAAATCCTATATATAAACCTTCCATATGCTTCGCCCAGGGATCCCCCAAGAAAGCAATGAAAATAATTCTCTGTAAGAAAAGGGGGACCCACAAGAATAAATAATAGAATGCTTAGGGGGTTAGTTGGAGGATAGGAGGTCTCATCATGAGCCGACCTATCATGATCATGGGTATCTATCAGTATGAAATTACCATCATCTGGCCACCAAGCCAAGGTAGTGCCTCTTAGTTGCACAACTGAGAGAAAGGGGGTCTCAACACGAGCCAACCTTCTCATTTCCATAAGGTATTTTTGAGTCACACTGTCATCATATGGACACCACACCAGGACAATGGCCTTCAACTCGTCCTTTAAAACATGAAAGAAACAAAAGAATGACAAGAGGACATACTTGGAAAAAATTTCATTGCAAACAAAGGTGCCACACACCCTCTACAAAGGCACCCATGAATGAGACACTACAACCCCTTGTATGTCACGAACCCCATGCCCAATGAGTCTTAGTCCTTAACCACTTCATCCACTTCACATGGCTTAAAGAAGGATCACTTGGGAAACACTCCTTGAATGGGGAAAGATCTACCCAATACGAAACCTTGTCAACCCTCCCATATCCAAGCTTGGCAAGTCGCATAATGTCTTTGAGCACTTACTTGTTTGACATGGTAATATTTGATGCACCTGCTTAGGTGGCTCATATATTGATTTGATTTACTCATCATGATATTTTGACTTGAGATCCTTGGAGGGCATGCCTATTTGTCTTTGCAAGACCGAGTTGGTGCATAGTTTTGGAGGAACAATCCTAGCTTGGGTTTCCATGGGGCTTGAAGTCCACAGGTTGGATTCCAAGGGCCTACATACCGGATGAGAGAGACATACATTTGGAGGCTTAGAAGACAACCTAGAAGACATGACATAGCTCTGACATGCCAAAATTTTTTTCCAGGAGAGGAAAAACGTCACCTTTGGAGGCTTAGAAGACAACCTAGAAGACATGACATAGCCCTAACATGCCAAAATTTTTTCCCAGGAGAGGAAAAACATCACCTTTGGAGGCATGATGTCAACTAGCGGGGATAGGGTTTGGAGGTTAAGTTATTGCTCATTGACACATGGAAGTTTTGAGGAGAGGAAGACCTTGACCATGAGAAGTTGAACTAGATTATTGACATGTGGCCTTTGGAGGCCTAACAATGCATCTCTAACTCCAACTATTTGCTCCTAGTGTGAAAACGTCCCCTGAAGGGGTGACATCATGTTAAGTTAGGGTTTATTTTTGTGTAAAAGTAAATTTAAAGATGAATTGTTTAATATTATTTGGTTGAAAGGGTTAAGATAAGGGTTGTGGGCCCCTTGTCTTATGTTTTACCCTTGCTAATGTGGACAAACTATGTTAGTGACATTTTGTATAAGTAGAGATCACAAGATCTGATTTTAGATATAACTCTCCCATTGTGAGAAGTATTGGAATGAAATTTTCGCTATCTTTGGCTAGTTTCTCTCTTGTGCTCTTTTGTATGGATACTTTCTTGGTTATGGGTTGGTGGAAGTGATGCACTAGCCTTGGAAGGATATTGTTTTTCTATTGTGGTGGTTTATCTTAGCAGTTTCCTTGAATTGGTAATGCTTTTACTTTGTATTATCATTTGTATTCAAGTTAAGGTTGTATTGCTAGGGCTAGGTAGGAAGTATAAGGGCATACATCCCCACCTTAGCCTCCATCATTTTATGCTTAAGTATTGGTACTTTAATAAGGGTTTACTAAGAGAAGTATATGTGCATACACCCTCTTAGTCTAAACCCTAGTTAGGGATACTTGCCTTGGGGAGTAAGAGGATTTACACCCCCAAGGAGGTAGTACGTCTAGTTCATTCTTTTCTTGACTCCATTAACCCAATCATTAAAGGCACTAGCCATTATTTGTTGCATTGGAGAAATAAATGGCTGCCTTGGTAAACTTGAAAATTTCAAGTTTTAAAGTTATCTCTTTTGGAAGTTGTTGCTTGAGCCCTAGGCTCTCTTGCCTCATTGAGGTGTCCCATTTCAATCATTAATTATTTCTTCTGTTACACAAATAACCTACAACCATTAGGGCTGCATAAAACTAACTCTCTAACCCCTAATAACTCCTAAACTAACGCTAGGAATTGGCTACATTTTTTCCCGAACTCTCTACTAACCCTAGCACATTGTTGAGCTAGTTAGAAGTGGTTTTAAATGGCTAATATTTTTTCTATAAATCTTGGTTTTCTATAGCCACAAGGCTGATAAATATCACTGCAGTAAGCTTTTGTTTCAGCCTTTCTTTTGTGCTAGAATATTTTCTTTATCATTGTTGAGTTAAGCTAGTCTTCACTAGCTTGTCTCTTGCTTATTCAATCATACTTTTAGCACTTATTTTGCAGCCTTTACTATCTTCTATGAGCTTATATATATCAGTTTATTTTGCTACAATTTGGGACAACAAGTTTAACTTTCTTATCGGGCAGGTAATTTACTCTCGACATGTCACTCAACTCACTTGGAAACCCTTAACCCTTCCCAAGACTCTTTTCCAAGCTCTTTCAACCATTTAGAATTGACCTCTAGGGACATCCATTCATACTTATCATTTCCCATATCAGTCGCCCCTAGGGTCACCGAGATTCCCCCCTTGAGGTGACTACCTCACCTCTAAAGTGACAGGAACACCTACCTAAGGTGACAATGGGTAGGTGCTCTCCAATTTGTCGCCAATTGTTGGTTGGGTCTAGATTTTCCCAACCTACAACTTGTGCGATAATAGGTGTAATTCCCATAGTCTGGGGGTCTTTCATGCCTATTCCTCATGCCCATTTAGGAAGACACATTGAGTCCCGAGCTACCAAGGACCATTTTATCTCCTTTTTTGCACCCCCCACTCGAGAAAGGAGCACTGTATATTTTTAATGGATTTGATGATTCTGGCTAGCATTGCAAGGAAAAAGAAGATATAAAGGGACATGGCTTGTAACATTGATTTTATGAGCAGGATTTTTTACAAGAAGAGACACAAATTTGAAGGTACAACTTTTTAGTTTAATTTCTAGCTTGGATAAGAGTTCTTCCTATGAGACGTTTCTTAGAGAATTCTCCACCAATGGAGATCCAAGGTATTAGGAAGGAATGGACCCTCTTTGAAAGCCCATAATTTGGAAATATTTCTCTGGATATTCACAGGAGTATTAAAGAAATAAACAAAAGACTTAACTTGGTGTATCATGGCTCTTGAGGATAACATGGAGTCTAGGATATACTTGAAGGTTCTAGCTTCATTCACCATGGGAGCTCCCATAAACCTAATATCATCCACAAATTGAAGGTCAGATAGAGGATTAGCATCATGGCAAAGACTTAGTCCTTTGAACCTTCCCAAGTCAAGGGCTTGTTTAAGACTTCTTCCTAGACATTCTACCATTAGGATGAATGGAAAAGGGGAGAGAGGTTCCTGTTGCATAATACCATGAGAGGGGTTGAAGGTAAGCAAGGGAGAGACATTGACTATAATTGAGAAGAAATCCAAGGAGACTAGGTTTCTTATCCAGGATATTCATTTAGAGAAGAACTCAAAAGCTTCTAACATTTTCCCAAGAAAATTATAGTTTAAGACTTCTTCCTAGACATTCAACCATTATGATGAATGGAAAAGGGGAGAGAGGTTCCTGCTACCTAATACCATTAGAGGGGTTGAAGGTAAGCAAGGGGAAGCCATTGAATATAATTGAGAATAAATCCAAGGAGACTAGGTTTCCTATCCAGGATATTCATTTAAAGAAGAACCCAAAAGCTTCTAACATTTTCCCAAGAAAATTCTAGTTTAGTCTATCATAGGCTTTGGACATGTCTAGCTTGAGTAGCATGCCTAGATATTGCCTGATCTTTAGGGAGTGAATTATTTCATGATCCATTATTATTCCATCAAGGATTTTCCTCCCTTCAATATAGCCCCACTGTTCTTGGGAAGTTATTTTGG
Organism: Picea engelmannii; assembly: GCA_009831015.1. NCBI lineage: Eukaryota > Viridiplantae > Streptophyta > Pinopsida > Pinales > Pinaceae > Picea > Picea engelmannii. The sequence continues at coordinate 112,081 of ML820468.1, read as the reverse complement.
TAATGATGGGTTTTATCCCATTGGCGATGAATTTAGTTATAATTTTGTAAATCAAATTACACAAGGAAATAAGATGAAATTTATCCAATTTATTAGTTGTGTCTTGTTAAGAACCAAATATGAAAATAGCATAAAAAACCTCAGAATAAGTACTCTACGCCTCGACAAAGAGAGAAATTCAGATAATAAGAGTCTTCTAGGGGAAAACCTCCTTATACATTACATGAATTCACAAATACAAGATGATTCCAAATGAAAAGGTCTCCTTGGTATATATAGGAGACTAGGAGGTACAACTACAACTAAGGGACCCAAGCCGACATAAATAAAATAACAATACTAATGTAATATGCCCCAATTAAGGGGTATTGTGCCACAATTTAGGGCTTAACATGCCCCTCCCCTTCAGACAAGTGTTGTACTCAACGCTTGAGTAGTTCTGGATGCTTCTGTATAAAAGACTCATATTCCCACAAGGAATCTTCAACAAGTAGTTTCTTCCACTTAATGAGATACTATGAAATTGTTTTATTCCTCAATTGGTGAATTATTGTGTCAATGATAACTTTAGGCTCCAATATGATTTTTCCTTCCTCGACAAGTTCTGGCAATACAGTTTTAACTGGGATCTTGTCACCTATAACCTTCTTTAATCATGAAACATGGAAAACTGGGTGTACTTGCAAAGATGCAGAAAACTCCAATTTGTATGCCATAGTACCAATCTTTTGCAACAACTTATAAGGGCCATAATACTTCGGTGATAACTTATTATCCTTCTTATCTTGCTTGAGGGAGATCTATTTGTATGGTTGTAGTCTTAAAAATACCCAATCCCCTACTTCAAAACTTCTTTCACTACAATGTTGATCTACTGTTGTTTTATGTGATTCCGTGCCATGTTCTGGTTGTCCTTTAGGAGTTGGAGAACTTGTTGTTGATGCTCGATGTGATATTCCACTGCTTGAACCTTATATTTTTCTTTTAGAGAAGAAGTGATGGACTGTAGGTGATATCCATAAAGCACCATAAATGGTGTCATTTTTGTTGCAGTATGAAAGGAAGTGTTATACCACCATTCTTCCAAGGGTAACCACTTGAACCATTGTGTTTGTTTATTAGAGAGAAAGGAACGAAGGTATCCTTCTAGACATTTGTTCACTATATCAATTTGTCCATCATATTGAGGATGATAAGATGAGCTATGAGCCAATTGAGTACCCAAACAAGAAAATAATTTTGTCCAAAAATGTCTAGTGAAGATGGGATCTCTATCACTTACAATATTCCTTGGACTTCCATGTAGCATTTGAACTGTCTCCATGAATGCGGTAGCAACTGTAATGGATTTGAAAGGATGAGAGAGTGCACAAAAGTGTGCATACTTGGTAAGTCTATCAACAATCACCATGATGACACTCTTTCCTTCAGACCTCGGTAACCTTGTGATGAAATCCATGGAAACCTCCTCCTAATGCTGACTTGGAGTGACTAATGGCCATAAAATACCTGGGGTCTTAATTGTTTCCACCCTATTTTGTTTGCAAACCAAAAATTCTACCACAAACATTTGAACATCAATTTTAAGGCCATCCCAAAAAAATTCCCTCTTGACCCTATGATAGGTTTTCAAAAATCTCGAGTGCCCTCCTACCGGAGACATGTGCAATTCCATAAGTACCTTTTTTTTGAGTTGGGAGTTCTTGCGTAAATATAAGTGACCTTTGTACCATAATGAATCATTTTTCCATTTAAATGTATCAGATGCATTGGAATCCCGCTGCAACCTTTGAATGATAGTCCACACTTCTTCGTCATTCTTCCATTCATCCCTTGCTTTTGTTATCCAATCAGGTTGGATGATAGAGATAACACAAAGAGATGCCTCAACATCTTCATCCTTTCTTGAGAGTGCATCCGCCACAACATTTTGCTTCCCTTTTTTGTAGATGATTTCAAACTCATAACCCAACATGTTGGTCACCCATTTTTGTTTCTCTTCTGAAGATATTCTTTGTTCCAAGAAGTATTTAAGACTGTCATGAGCTGTTTTGACCTTGAATTTCCTACCTATTAGGCAAGGGTTCCATTGCTTCAATGCATGTAGTATTTTTTGATGATTAAAACTGCATGAGACATCCTCCAAGGCACAGACTGAGTAAGTTGGCTTGAGAGAAAGCCCATGAGTTGGGTGTGCCCATGAGTTGGGTGTGTGGTTCCTCTTCGAGATGGAGATTGAACGTTGTGTACCCCTGTGATGGGTGAAGGAGCCCATGTGATGGATTGAATATTCTCTTCTGTGCAGAGAGTTGAGATGATGTGATACTCCAGATGATTCTCCTATGTAACGCAGTGAGAAAGAAGGTCTGCTGATTTGGACATGCCTGTGGCTGCTCAAATGTGAACATGTGGAAGCCCATGAGTTGGGTGTTTTATTTTGAGACAAAGATGAAACAATGTATTGGCCTTCTATGTGCAGAGAGTTGAGATGATGTGATACTCCAGATGATTCTCCTGTGTAACACAATGAGAAAGAAGATCTACTGAGTTGGACGTGCATGTGGCTGATCACAAGTGAACATGATCCTAGTGGCCGAGCACTAGTGAGTGTGGTTCTCCTGTGAGATGCAGTGAGATAGAGATGTGGAAATCCATGTGGTTGAGCACAGATGGATGTCACCCTAGTGGTTGAGAACTAGTGGGTGTATGAGATACCTTGCTATATTTTACAATATTCAGACTTACCTGTAACCCTATTTGTGATGTAAAGGGTACAGGTTGGCCCCACCATAAAGTGAAAGATAATTAATGTAAAAGATAATTAATATGGAAATTATTAATTATATTTTAATTTATTGAGTTTGGCCTTGTTGTGCCAATAGACACTACTATTGACAGGTTCAGTCTAATATAAATAAAGGTAAATTACCCATTGAGGAATCATATCACAAGTATGAGCTTGGAAATTTCAGCAAACACTTGTTCTTGGGAAAAGTGCGCACCTCTCTTGGGTGCTAGTCTTCTAGGGTTTGTAAGCACCCTCTTGTGTGCTAGGTATTTATGGTTGTGGAGGTATTTATTTTGAATAATATAACAAAGGATTGGCTGGGTTTTCTTCCCTTTTTGAGAAGGGTTTCCCGGGATACTTCTTGTGTACTTGTGCATGGTGTTTCTTCTTGTGATCTTGGTTCCTGCAAAAAATTGTTTATGGTTTAAGTAAAATGCTAAAATGGAATGAGATTCATACTTAAGCCTAGCTTATTGAAAAGTCAACATGGTATCAGAGCATAGGTTTTGAAGAACCCATTGCACAAGTTTCTACCAGTCATTCCTCCTCTTTTGCAGAACCGTACAACCCTCCTATGGTTTCTAGAAAATCCATATGACCCTCTTCTTTTGGGTGTTTCAACACTTCACACTTGGATGTTGGGGATGAAATTTGGACAGGAGGGTATGACCTCCTTCAACGCACCTACAAAAACTCTCAAAGTAAAATTTCACGGATTTTGGATTTTTGGCTCTAGGGTTTCTAGGGTTCCGCAAATTTATGGTTTTAGGGTTTCCGCAGCTCTTTGAAGAAGTCTTCAAGATTACCTGTGTTCTTCTGATTTTCAAGGCTTATTGTTGGCAGTCATAAGCCCAACAAAACCTAGGGTTGCTAGCCTAGCCTAGCCGTTAGGTTTTCTAGCCTGGTTAACAAGGGTTTGTGAAGAATCCAAAAATATGATGAACAAAACTATGATGGAAGATAAGATTGATGGATCAAGAAACTTCAAGTTCCTGGAAGACAAGACTTCAGAGGAAGACTTATTGTGGGTGATACAAAAAGGTTTACCAAAGACAACTATCAATGAATGGAAGGAATATGACGTCAAGACAATGAAGCCAATCATCTACTCAAGATCTTACATTGAAGGGCCAACTTCAAAATAACAAGATGACAAAAAGTGACATCGTGACTACCTTATTCATGAATATATCAGAGGACAGAGATGAACCAGGTTCCATTGGAGAAATCATATCAACACCCTCAGGTATTCACTTTTATATATTATTTGTATCATTGTCATGAAGTAAATTGTAGGAGGAAGGAACCTTTGTTGAAGTCATGGATCTAGAGGGATTTTAGTGCATTCAGAGGAACAACACACTGGAAGTGAAGACTCCAGGTTTGATTTTTTTAATTATCATGCCTCTAAACTAATTTTCTAAAGTTTTCTACATTACAAGTAGGTGTTGTAGCTGTGACAACACTTCTTAAATTGTTTTGATTCTAGAGATGTACTCATTATTCTCCTTTAGGAGATATTCTTGTTTTGTTTCCTTTCGTTTGTTTTCTTGTTCCAGGCAGGTTAAAAACAAAGGAAAATGGTTATACTTCAGACTTCATAGGGAGTCAAAAGTGTTTGAGAAGGAGGAAGAGTAGAACCATCATTGATGCAACCAATGCAATAATGCATGATCAGAATATTTCTATGATTCTATGGGTAGACGCATACATGACACAGTATATGTTTAGAACATGAATTCTCACCAGATTTTGAAGAAACATAACTTTCGAAGAAGCCTTTACCAGAGTGAAGACCGAGATTGAACACTTCAGGATATTTGGGTGCCCAATGTATTTTTATGTACCCAAATAGAAGAGGTCCAAGCTAGACCCTTCAAGGAGAAATGATACATTTATGAGATAACAAGTGAATCTTCAAATACATATCAGATCTACATCCATGGTCAGAGATAGATTGAGACAAGCAAAGATGTTTCCTTTGAAGAAGAGATATCATGTCAAAGATCCATAGAATCTCAGATGAATATTGACGGTGAGACAATACCTTCTCCCCCTTTAGCAGTTAAGAGGGAGACAAATATTATTCCAGCCCATCCAGTTGCTCTAGTTGATATGCCCAAAGATATTGCAGTAGGGCATAAAAGGCCTACCTAGGATCAACAAACTCTGCAGGAGGCAGAGGAACATACAAGCCCCTCAAGGCACATCCCGAGAAAGCAAAAGATATTTTTGAACTACCCTTCAGTCATGAGCCACTTCATTGATTCTGAGCCTTCTTGTCATGGATAAGTGACAAGTGAACATGTATGGAAAGATGCCATGACATAAGAATACCGGTATATCTTAAAAAATGATGTATGAGATATTGTTCAGAGACCATAAGGGAAGTCTGTGGTGACTTCCAAGTGGATCTACAAGATCAAGCATGCAGTCGATGGAAGTATCAAGAAATAGAAAGAGAGATCTGTAGCCAGAGGATTCTCACAAACATAGGGAGTTGTCTATGATGAGACACTTGATCCAGTAAGCCCGATACACTTCCATTCTTACTACCATCCAGGAGTTGTAAACTACATCAAATATATGGATTCTTGATGAGTTTGGTTTTCAACAAGAGTGTTGCTGATCCAAACCTATATTATTACATTGTTGGTGATGAGAGATTGATTTTTGTGACTTATTCAGAAAGCCTTGTTGTTGGATACAAGTAATCTTTGACTTCTGATTTCGAGATGAAGGATCTGGGTATGATGCAGTACTTCTTGGGACAAGAAGTATGACAGACGACCGATGATATTTTCCCAAGTCAAGGAAAATATATAGTAGGGCATATTAAAGAAGTTCTGCATGACTAAATACAAATCCATGCCTACAATGATGGTGATGAATTTGAAGAAAATGAATGATGATGATTTAGACGAGATTGATCCACAACTGATTGGATCACTAATGTATCTGGTTAACACCGGACCTGATTCATGCTATGGAGTGAATGTACTTAGTCAATTCATGAGTCAGCCCAGACAGACTCACGAGATAGCAATAAAACATATATTGAGATATATATGAGGCACAATTGAATATGGCCTGAGATATGCCTCCAGTGTGGACTTGAGTTTGAAGGGATATGCCAATACAGATTGGGTAGAGAGTATAGTGGACCAGAAGAGCACATTTGATTTTTGTTTTTCCTTGAGGTTTTCGATGGTTTCCTGGTGCAACAGGAAAAAAAACTCTATGGCCTTGAGTATCGCAGAAACAGATCATATAACATTGAGTGTGGCAGTCCGCGAAGAAGTGTGGCTTCACAAACTTCTGACATATTTATTCGATCATGAGATGGATCCTATTACTATTCATTGTGACAACCAGAGCTGTGTGAAGCTTTCTAAGAACCCCGTGTTTCATGATAGATCAAAACACATTGAGATAAAATATCATTATATCAGAGACATGATGCAGAGGAAAGCAATACATGTGCAATACCTTCCTACACATGAGAAGATTGTAAATATATTCACCAAACTGCTTGCCCATATGAAGTTCGAGTACTTCCATAAGAAACTGGCTTGGTGGAGAAAGCCTCCCTAGCTGAGAGGGAGTATTGACGATTACAGTTGCATGAGACATACTCCAGGACACAGACTAATTAAGTTGGCTTGAGAGAAATCCCATGAGTTGGGTGTGTGGTTCCTCTCTAAGACACAGATGGAGCGTTGTGTACCCCTATGAGGGGTGAAGGATCCCATGTGATGGGTTTACTATTCTCCTCTGTGCAGAGAGTTGAGATGATGTGATACTCTAGATGATTCTCCTGTGTAACACAATGATAAAGAAGATTTGTTGAGTTGGACGTGCCTGTGGCTGAGCACATGTGAACGTGTGGAAGCCCATGAGTTGGGTGTATCGTTTTGAAAAAATATGAAATGATGTATTGGCCTCCTCTGTGCAGAGAGTTGAGATGATGTTATACTCTAGATGATTCTCCTGTGTAACACAGTGAGAAATAAGATATGCTGAGTTGGATGTGCCTGTGGCTAAGCACATGTGAACATGATCCTAGTGGTTGAGTACTAGTGAGTATTGTTCTCTTGCGAGACATAATGAGATAGAGATGTGGACATCCCTGTGGCTGAGCACATATGGATGTGTCCCTAGTGGCTGAGAACTATTGGGTGTATGAGATCCCTTTCTATATTGTACAAGATTCATACTTACCTGTAACCCTATTTGTGATGTAAAGGGTACATGTCGGCCCCACCATAAAGTGAAAGATAATTAATGTAAAATATAATTAGTATGAAAATTATTAATTATCTTTTAAGTTATTGAGGTAGTCCCTATTTTTCCAATAGACACTACAATTGACAGGTTCAATCTAATATAAATAAAGGTAAATTCCCCATTGAGGAATCCTATCACAAGTGTGAGTTTGGAAATTTCAGCAAACACTTGTTCTTTGGAAAAGTGTGCACCTCTCTTGGGCGCTAGTCTTCTAGGGTTTGTAAGCACCCTCTTGTGTGCTAGGTATTTATGGTGGTGGAGGTATTTCTCTTGAAGAATATAGCAAAGGATTGGCTAGGTTTTCTTCCCTTGTTGAGAAGGGTTTCCCAGGATACTTCTTGTGCATGGTATTGTGTTCTTGTGATCTTGGTTTCTACAACAAATTGTTTATGGTTTAAGTAAAATGATAAAATGAAATGAACTTCATGCTTAAGCCTAGATTATTGAAAAATAAACAATATTTCTATCATTTCCTTCTCATAAATGGGTTATGTAAGTCCTTTCCCTTGAGTGTCTAAATTTCAAAAGCAAGGGGCCTTCATTCTTGCATTAGAACAACACCAATGCTATTTCCCAAGGCATCACATTCCACAATAAAGTTTTTTTTGAATTCCGGTGTGGTCAAGACATGAGATTTGCACATTACCTATTCAAGTTGTTCAAAATCTTGAGTTGCCTCTGGAGTCCATGAAAATGCATCCTTCTTAGTTAATGCAGTTAATGGTGCTTCTATTCTTCCATAGTTCCGAACAAACTTGCGGTAGTAACCTGTCAAACCCAAAAATCCTCTAATATTCTTCAATGTTTTGGGAATCGGCTAGTCCATCATGGATTTAATCTTGTTAGGGTCTGCCTTAACACCTTCATGAGATACAATATGACCCAAATACTCTACCTCCTTCACCCCAAATAAAAATCTGGATGATTTGGCATATAGTTGTTGCTCCTTTAGTAGCTGAAGCACCCTGCGAACATGTCGAACATGATCTTCCCAAGCCTCACTATAGATTAGTATATCATCAAAAAATGGAATTCATCAACCCTTGGAATGTGGAAGGTGCATTTGTAAGGCCAAAAGGCATAACCAAAAATTCATAATGACCTTCATGAGTTCTGAATGTTGTCTTTGGAACATCTTCTTCCTTCATTCTAATATGATTATACCCTGGACATAGATCCAACTTTGTGAAGTAGATTTCTCCATGTAGTTCATCTAACAATTTATCAATGACGAGAATATGAAACTTATATTTAATGGTGATCTTGTTGATCTCTCTATAATCTGGACACATATGCCATGAGCCCTCTTTCTTGAGTACCATTACCACCAATGCAGAGTAAGAACTTTGGCTAGGTATAATAATGCCAACCTCTAACATTTCTTCAACCATATGCTCATTTTCAATCTCTTGGGAATAAGGGTATCTATAAGGCTTGATGTTAGGAGGAACACTCCTAGGAATTAAGTGAATAGCATGATCATGATCGTGAGTGGATGGAAGACCTCTTGTAATATCTTCAAATACTTTGGAATGCTTATCAATGATCCCTTGGAGATATAGGGGAATATATGGCTTATATGTTTGAACATCTAGTGAGCATAGTTGTACAATTACACCCTGATGTCCCCTTTTCAATAATTTTGTCACTCCATTAGAGCTTACCACCTTACTGGGTTTCCCTGTGATACCCCTTAACTCAAATTCCTTTCCTTCCAATGAAAATCTCTTGAAAGATAAAAGCCATTGTTCCCAATGATTGTAACCATTGGACCCCTAGTATGGCATTAGCACCACCCATGCATATAGTAATAATTGGAATATTCATTACATATTCCCCTATAGTGAGATTGATCTTATGGCATTTTCCTGAGAAATTGATAGTTCCTCCATTTACAATCATTACTTGAAACTTTGACACTAGATAGATAAAGCAATTGAAATCTTTGGCCAGTTTATAGTGAATGAAATTATGAGTACTACCGGAATCAATTAACACTATTACCTTTTTCTTTTTGATACATCCTTCGATCTTGAGGGTTTGAGGAGTGTTAATTCTAGCCAATGCATGACATTATATGGTGGGAGTCATCTCTTCAGAAGAAATCTCTTCTGCATCTTCATCTTGAGATGTTTCTTGTTCTTATTCTTCTTCCTCTTCACAATCTATGTAGAATAATTTATTCTCACCACACTTATGTCCCTTACTGTACTTGCTGTCACAATTAAAGCATAAACCTTTTTCTTTTCTTTCATCCAATTGTTTAGGTGTCAAGCTTGTAGGTTTAGGTGGTTTAGAAGAAGGAACATTATTCTCTCGATAGATGTTAGGGGTGGTCCTTCTAGTAGCCATAGCCATATTTTTACTTTCAACCTTTCTTGCCACCATGAATGCATTCTCTAATGATTTGGGTTCCCAAAGGTGAATCTCATGTTGAATGTTATCCTTTAAAGTTCCTATGAAGACATCAGTCATGTGCCCATATGGAATATCTATTACCTTTATATTCAATCTTTGGAAGTTCTCAATGTGCTCCACAACTGAACCCTTTTGTTTGAGATTTGTCAATTGGTTGAAGAAGGTATTGCTCCTTGTATCCTCATAGTGTGCTATCATTTCTTCCGTGATAATTGTCCAAGTGACAAGTGATTTGCGAGAACAAATCCATTGATACCACACAAATTGACTAGGTTCTAAATATAAGGACGCAATTCGTACCTTTTGTGTGCGTGGCAAATCATGTAGATCAAAGAACTGCTCCATTTGGAGTATCCATGTGATTGGATCCTTGCCATCAAACTTCCTCATATCGATCTTAGGAAAGTGGTTGGTCTTTAACCCAAAGATGGAGTTTCTCCAGTCTTGATTCATGTTCCTTGTGTCCTCATCATGAATTTCATGGGATGCATTTTTACTTTTAGGTGGCCTCTCTATTAACAAATTTTTCAACCCTTCCATGATCTCCCCTTTTAATCCATCCATCTTAGTATCCATCATCGCTTCCAACTTAGCTTTAGTTGAATCCATAATCTTTTGTAGTTCATATTTTGTTACTACCTTCTTTTGTAAATCATCGATGTCCCTATGCATTTCTTCACCTTCATCAGGAGTCCAATTAGGATTGTTTGAGGGATTATCCCTTTTTTGGTGGCATGTTGACCAAGTATCACTGCAAGGTAGGAATTCCTAATTGGCTTAGGTAGAGGTATTCACAGACAAGGGAGTGTCAAGTGCTACAACTCTCTGATATATGTGCGGGGTCCAAAAATAGTAATCAGTCCAATATATTAAAGAAATAACTAAGGAGGCTTGACCATGCCCTTAGCCGTACTATCCGAATACCCAGGTACTAGAGAGTGATCTCCCCGAGTGTTGTTCTCAGTCTACTATAGAGACAATATGACCAAATGGTTTACTTGGTTGGTATCAGGATTCTAGGGGAATCTCTCGATATATGCCAGGTACATGGGATATCAAATCTGTAGTAGTGTTTTCTAATGTGCAACCATTCGAAAGGGGCCTTCCGATATACTCTAGGTACGTGGAAGAACCACACTGTCCTCGGTTTGTAGCACTGATAAGTAACAATAGCTCCTAAGTTTAGAGACGTCAGAATATATATGTACCTAAAAATACATAAGATTCTCCCAAATTTATGTGATACTCCTTTTATCACACTTTATTACACCCTTTGAATCACCCCAATTGGATATTCTAGTCAAAAGATATGCAAATTTCCCAAAAAAAGAAAAACACACCTTTTAAAACCCTGATTTGGAGACTGTTATGCTAGTCGACCTTTCTTCTGTTGTAGCTCTGCAATTTTGGGCCTTATGAGTCTAAAATTTCATCCTGAGGTATCCTGACGTGTCTTCTTTCCAACCCCATAGGTTAGACCAAGATTGTATTCTCCAAGATAATTTTATGATAACTTTCCCAAGATGTGCTAATTTTTTCCCTTTAAGGAGAGTGAACTTGTACGGCCTGCCGCGTGTCACTGTATTCACTTAAGAAATTGAAATTTGAACCAATACAAATTAAGTCTATACCCTAACCAATGGAACATGTATCACTTGACTTTGGGGTCTGTAGCTTCATATATAATAGTTTTCTCAAGAACACCTATTTTAGACTAAAATCGGGACCATCCAAAAACCCTAATTTCCTCAGAGAATAAATTTCTGAGTACAGAGAATCAAGGGATGAATTTTTTACACAAGATACTTCAATACTAAAAATTCTTACTGTAAAAATTTCAGAACCTGAAACCAAGCCGAAAAAAATTGGGAGTGAAAATTCCAAAAAGACATGTTTCAGACTAGTTTCAGGACTAGTCAAAAACCCTAAGTTGAACATAATGTATCTCCAAAAATATAACGAACCAAGATCTGAAATTTGGACCCTAGTTATATATATATATATATATATATATATATATATATATATATATATATATATATATATATATATATGTATGTATCCTATAAACCATATAAATTCCAGATCTCGAAACTTTCTAGAAAAAAAGTTATAGGGAAAATTCCAAGAAGACTTGTTTTGAAGAAGCCAGTCCTGAGGATTGTCTAGATTTGATACCAAATGTTAAGAACCAAATATCAAAATAACATAAAAACCTCAGAATAAGTACTCCATGCCTTGAAAAAGAGATAAATTTAGATAATAATTCTCTTCGAGGGGGCAATCTCCTTATACATTACATGAATTCACAAATACACAATGATTCCAAATGAAAAGGTCTCCTTGGTACATATATGAGATCAGGAGGTACAATTACAATTAATGGACCCAAGCCTATATAAATAAAATAAAAATACTAATGTAATATGCCCCAATTAAGTGGTAATGTGGCATGATTTAGGGCTTAACATGTCTCCTTTGGGGATGAGGGAAAGGAAACATTGAACTAGTGGAATCTTCCACTACTTCCCAAACACCTTTTCCAAACACTGTCCAATAAGCCTGGAAAAAATTAGTTGTAAAACCTTCTTGTCCAAGCGATTTTACTAAAGACATTTTGTTGATGGTTTTTGTCACCTCCTTGAAGGATATTGTTCTCATTAGACTAAGATTTTTCTTATGGGAGACTAATGATAGAATGTAACTAGTTATATTGTGAATGGTGTACTATCTATCCTCCAAATGTTGAGTTAGTAGTTGGTTGAAGTGATTTCTAAGCTCCCTCTCATTATCATCATTATTTTTTAACTTATCCCCTAGGCCTGGCCTAAGAGAGATTACCTTGTTGTGATGTCTCATGTTGATCATGGAGTTGTGAAAGAATATGGTATTCTTGTCCCTGTCTTTGAGCCAACGGATCTTGAATTTTTGTCTCCATAGAGTTTCCCCTTGTTTTATTTCTATCTAGGTTTGTAAATACTCTTCCTAGATATCTTTTTCCTCTGTCCTTTCTTCCCATATGATGGTAAACTATAGGTCCTCCACTTCCTTTTCTAGCTACTTCTATGCTTATAAAATATTTCCAAATACATCTCTATTCCATTGCTAAATTTTATGCTTAATTTGCTTAAACTTGTGTTGGAAAATGTACATTCTTGTACCTCTTATCAAGCTTGTTTCCTCCCACCAAATTTTGATATTTTGTAGAAACTCCGGGAGATCAAGATATAATTTTTCAAACTAAAAAGGATTAGGTATAGGGGTGTTGGATCTATCCCATGTGAGGCTAATCAACCAATGATTTGGGCATGTGCATGGTAGAATCTTTGTTTCTAATGACCCCCCTCTTCACAGAAGAGATTTTTCAACAAGGAAGCGATCCAACATGACAATTTTCACACCCCCACAGTATTCTCGAGGTTCCAACATGAATCAACACACCCAAGTCGCCAAACACTTGAGGGTTGTGCGACACTGCAACATTTCCAACTCGGTGACTAAACCAAACTAAGAGTACTTCTCCCAGACTATGCCTCTTCACTCAAGGTTTTCCCATAACTATGCCTTGAGCTACTTGGAAAGTCAAGCCTCAACAGTTAACTCCTTGTCACCAAGGCACCCACCGAACCAAGCACTTCATTACCTTGCATTATTTACAACACATATAGTTAATAGTTCTATACTTAGCCAAATATGTGAACAAGAACACACAAACATCATACACATGAGAAAGAGACACAAGTATATGGTTGGGCGACACCAAATGTGCCTAACACCCATACAAACACTTTATAATATACAAGATGTTACAATGATGGAGCACATGGCTCAATTCATACAAGAGTCACGACGTACTTGTTGCAGCCTCCCCAAAACCCAAGTACAAATCCCCCAATACGCGCGGATCCACCCTATGCAATTATCCTCACCTCTGACTCATTTTTCCAAACTCGCCCCAACTGTGATCTCAGAATTCACCTGCGATCTGCCTTAATTGACCCCACTCGACCATCTTGCCTCGTTCATCCTAGACGCCACACTGCAGTGACTTTTCTCACTTCCCAAGTACGCTTGCTCAATCTTCCTCATTAGAAATACCAAGACACCTTGCTTCCAAAACTCGCCTCAAAGACTCTCTCCATCTTTGCTCTCCGTTACAGACTCCAAAAGGTGGCATGAGTCACCTAGTGAAAATTGACCCCTTGGGAGGAGCTCGCCCCTGCTCGACTATACCATCCCATAATTCCTTGTCTTCTCTTCTTGAGTTATCCTCCTCTAACTCGTCTCACTCACCAATATATAGGCGACCTCCCCAACTGTCACATTGTGGAGGGTTACATCTGTTGGTGAGGTGGGGCGAGTTGACCTTGACCGATCGCTACATATGCCCGATTGACCCACCAACTGCATGTGTCACTGTTGGGTATTTTTTATATTCTTTGCATGTGGAGGGGGGGGGAGCATTGGATTTTGACAATCCCTCCACTTTCTTTTGGGTAGTTTATGCTATTTTTTTCACAGTTTTCTAATTTAATCCCAGATTAATGGATTAGGGTTGTAATCTAATCTGGGTAAATAGATTAGGGTTTTGGAAGCTATGAAATACCTAAAATATTGTATATATTGTATTGTGAATGGTGAAATTAATACAATGAAGAGTTGAGAGGCGCAACATTAAGGAAGGCTAGTTTTCTCTCGGTTAACGAGTTCTAGAATAATCTGTGTGTACTATGTGTATGAGCCATTTATTAATTTATGTTTTGATTAAGAATCTGTATAAATTGTTCTACGTCATAGGTTCAAAACTTACAATCACCACTTTGTGTCACCCGTCACGTCATCTACACAAGTCGCTTGAAACCTCACTCTGCCAAGTAATCCGCCCAATCCATTGTCGTGCGCCCCAACTCATGTCACAAGTATGTGGCTTAGGTCCACTTGGGAACGACATGCTACAAGTCATCCATGCATATAATAACTTGCCTGACGTGCTCATCATATGAACTCGATCTTCGACATGTGGTGTGTGCATGTTTGACTCACACTCTAGGGCGTTCCCATCTTCGTCCAACAACCACCAATTCTATGTCTCTAAGGTTGTGTGGATATGTGTGCACACCCTACTTGTGGAAGGCCTTACAACAACTATTTGGCACATTCCCCCCCTTTTGTTATTCCAAGCGTGATGACCATTGGTAGTTTGAATGTGCACTAGTCCAAGCTTGTCTATGGTTTCCCTAAAGGATTTATTGTCAACTTCTAATTACTGAGAGCCTCCTATTTTCTCTCAAAGTGATGTGATCACATTGAAATATCCTTCTAGAATCCATTTTGTCTCTTGAATGAATTCTCCTATTGCTTGGAGTGAGTCTAAGAATGGTTTCTTGAGGGCTGGGTTAGTTGGTCCATAGGCACTGGTGATAARCYTAAGGTCCGAKGAGCCTATTTATATGAGGCTAGATAAAATGAATATGAGGGTTTTAATGTTACTCTCAAGGATGATGTGTCCARGGTCCCAAAGAATGGCTAAGCCACCAATGAATCCTTCAAWACTAGTATCTAACACTTCACATTTTCTCTAACATTTTCTAGYAATTATCATYATTGTGTTACTATTGCACTTGGTTCACTTGTTCTTTTCTTATCCTATTTTTTAGTAGTCAATGCTTGCTTAGAATTTTGGCTCCCCTTATATTCCATGAGATTAATTTCATTTTAGACCTTGGGTTGGGATGAAAAATACTTCTCTAGGAGCCCTTTCACTTGTCTCGATTCCACTAGAAGTGATCCTACCTCTTCCAATTTTTCTTTTGTTGATTTCTTGCCTATTTTCTTTTCCTCTGCAACTATTTTTTCTATGATTTGAACAAACTTGTCTAGATTCCTAGTCCTCCTCCTATCTCATGGCTCTAGTTGGATGTTCCTATCTTCATTTTTCCTTTCAAAAGATCCCTCTGGAGCTGTTGGAGTTGAATATCCAAACAATTAGTATGGTGAAGTTCTCCATGCTTTATTGTTCCACTGTCTCCATGTCCATGTCCTTTTGAGTGTTTTAGTCTTCTGAATCCTGCTGTCCTTCCTCCTCCAAATCCATTTTTAGGTCCTCCTGCACCCTTTATTTCTCCTTTGGTTCAAGATCTAGAACCATTGTTTTCCTTCATTTGAGATTGTCCTTTGAGATTTTTGGCTTTAGGTCCTTTCCCTTATTGTTCGTTGAGAACTTTCCTTTTTGGTGCTCATCCTCCCCTATTGTTTATAAGATATGGAAACTATTGGCCTTGTTGCCTTGGCTAGTTGGGATAGACTTGGTTAACTTCTTCCCTAGTTTATGTTTACTCAAAACCTTGATGAATTCCTCCTTGCTAGTTGCATCCTCTACTTTTCCTGGAGTTTTCTCTGCATTACATAAGTATTCGATGAGAATGTGACCATTCTCATAGAACTTATGAAACCTAAATGGGATATGTTCATAACCCATGGTCTGGGTCCACTCCATGGCTTGGAAAATCATATCGATCAACTCAAGTAGGGCTCTTGAGACGTTCATATAGACACAGATCCTTGCGTAGGATGTATATTTGTCAGTTCTAGTTACTTTTGAAGTTTTGACAAAGTTTCCTAGGGTATTCCTAAAGTCCTTGAGAATTCCTCTTCTCAGAACTCCCATGGAAGGGAATACATCCTTATCCATACATGCAATTATATGGAATCCTCTTTCTCTAGGATGAATATTTTAGTCCAATATCTTAGATGAAATCCAACAGAGTTAAAGAAATATGGACCTTCCTCAAATATTCTCTCTCTATCCTGAATGCATACAAAAATGGTAGTGAAGAAACATTTGGATCCTTGTTTCAGGTATACATGTCCTTTTGATTTCCACCACGATTTTACTCACCATGTTAGGGAAATATCAAGCCATATACGCATAAATTTACCTATTACATTATGGTCTTTCATAGATTGAATATACCCACTAATGTTTATGGAGGTAATCTCATACCTGAGGTTTTCCTTCATTTTGGCCAGACATACACTTTTTAACTTGGGATCCTTTTGCATCCCCTTATGTTCCACCATGTTGATATCCATAACCTCTAATTGGACATTTCATGTGCCCCCGATTTTCCCTAACACTTGCTTCTTTTTCACTGCCCTCGTGACTATATCTTTGATGGATGGGAACGTCGAGGTTTGTGATGCTTCTACTTCCATTGTGTGTGTTAGACCTTTGTTTCCACTTGCATAGTTCCACTTCCCATATTCAAACCTCATTGAGTTACCAAACCCTAGAGTGCGTCACACGTCTCACTAGAGCTCTCCTTTAATCTTGCCCATTTCCTCAATTATCCTTGTTTTTTTTCAAAGAATTACATAAGGTACTGAAATGCATATCAAGAGAAACACTATCTAGCAAATTCTTTGTAGAGAAATAACTAGAAAAAAATACCTCATATGAAGAAAACATATTTTGTAGGTTTATCTAATACAAATGGATGTCTTTCTTCTTGAAGTTGGTGCTACATTCCTCCAACTAAGTCAGATAATCTTCAATTTGATCACATTCCTATTAATCCAACCACATTAGATGATTCTCAAGTTGGATAACATGTGTCTCATGAGGTCGAGAAAATATATTCTCAATATTTTCCATGTATTACATGTAAGTGATTCATGCTTCCAAATATGGAATTACAATTTATTTGCCACACAGATGCCTTTAAAACCTTAAGCTTAATCTAAATCATTAAGTTATTTTTCCTTCTTACCATAATTTTTTTTGGTTCCTTTTCATCACACTTACTAATTTTCCACAAGCCACTCATAATAATAATAATCTAATTTTAAGATCACAGTCAAGCTAGACACCAAATTGGTGTATGAGACCCCTTGTTTGTGAGACAAAGGACCCCTCCATACAACTATTTAATTGCTTCTTATGGACCTAATGGTTAAGAACATATCTTTCCTCCTAAGAAGTCACATGTTCAAATCCATAAGGAGGTAGAGTATGTATACCTTGGTAGACTCTGGCTTGGCCGCGACCTTAAAAATATATTATTATTATTATTATAATTTGAAATTATAAATTTATGGACTACTTAATAAAATCGAAGGATTTTCTTGTAAAGAAAAAGAGTCCAAAAGTGGTCACATAGAGTGTGAAAAGAAAGAGTCAAAGCGGTTAGTGAATCACCATCAACTGCAAAGAAAAAAGTGTCAGAAGGAGTCACATCCAATGGGAATGAAAAGGAATAGGAGAGCCTCTTTTTACCTTCATAAAATTTAACCTTTCATACTTCTCTTTTTAAAGAGTTCACCTTTTATTTTTATGTTTTAAAAAAACTTTTTAAGTTATAATTTATCTAATTCTATTCTCATTCTTTCGATTAGGGTTTCCGCAGGTCTCTAGTTAGGGTTCCTGCAGGCTCGTCGACTTGGGATGGAGGATGTGTAAGGCCTTGGGACTACTTTCCAGTGCACCGTGCCTATGCAATGACAACATGGCAGGCCATTTTGACACTTCCTAGGTGGATGAAGACGAGATATGGGTGCGGGAGGGAATCTTTCTGGAGGATGACACGTATTGTGTCTTATACGACTGCATTCGTAAGAATCCAGCTTCCCTATTGTCAGCTGGTCACCTTAGTGGGTTTTCCTTTGTCACTAGCAAACAGGTGGAGGCTTCTAGGAGTCAATGTACCAGATCGGGCCATGTGCTAGACACAAGTCTTGTCAGAGAGAAGTGCAACGCTTATGTGCCTCGAGACATGCATTACCATTTTTCCACAAAGGTTTCTTCGATCCCCAAACCTCCCATTTCACCTTCTGCTCGCTGTGTGGGCAATGTGCCAGAGGCAGAACCTTCCCTCACTTCTAAGTACGATTTCTCGGTCGGAAGGGCTTCTTCCAGAGGCAACGTCTATTGCTCTGAAAAACTCAGTGGGTAAGTTTACAAACTCAGTTTCAGTTTCTAGACAAGCTATGGATTCCATTTCCTCTCCCCCACTACATGCACCTCCCAAGGTTACGCAAGATGGACGCGATCCAGGTTTGGGTCACTCTTGTTACTCCAGTCAGGCTGCTCGTCAGCGTAGAAAGCAAAAAATCTTGAAGGTTCATGTGTTCTAGGGAAGGATTTTGCTATGAGTAGGATCTTGAGCCTCTCAGAGAAAGCCTTGATTGCAATTTTTTTTTACATAAAGATGAATAAACCACAGGTCAAGGATTGGATATTTTGGTTCTGGAAACATTTGGTCAGTTATTGTCCCAGATTCAACATTGTGTCCAACCACTGGTTGGTGTTTTATTTCCTCTCCGAAGAAGACCTTCTACGCATTTTAGACTCACCCTGGGTCCTCGACTGTGGCATACTAATGGTCAAATGGTGGTATCCAAGATTCAATCCACACTCAGAAGTCTTCACCCGTAGAAAACTGTGGATGCTTCTCCCATATTTCCCCATTGAATACTGGTCCGTGACCATCTTCGAAGCCATTGCAAATTCCGTTGGAAAGTTTATTTTTTTCGACACTACTTCTTTGAGGTGGTATAACAAGCGAACCGCATGGGTTCTGGCGGAGTTTGACATGGAACAAGGACTGCTAGCCTCTATTGATATTTCCATAGGTGACAGGGTGTTAAAACAACAGGTTGATTACTGGAAAGAATCTTTCCGTTGTCATTATTGCGGGTTGCCTGGACATTTGAAGGCTCTCTGTCCGTCTGGTACTAGATCCGGGGAAGCAACGAAACCTTCCATGGATTTGACACAATGGACTCCTCCATCATGTCCTCCTCTCGCTAACCAGATTCATTCTTGGGTAATATGAGTCTTTTCTTTCCCAATTTCTTTTCAAATTTATCAGATTTTGAAATGGACTATCTGCGAAAAAATGAGGAGTGGGTCCATAAATTTTTTGGAGAGTTTTGGGAAATACTCATGTGGAAGTACAATGATCCAGACTGCCACCCAGGCCCTGTCTTAGATTGTTGGGCTGCTGGAAGCTCACTTCCTTCCTCCACTTTATTTATTCCTCCACCCTCTGACAAGTCGATTGGTCCTTCCCTTCCTGCCTCCATTGTTCCTTCTCCACCTTGTGACTTACCTGGACATAACCTTGTGGTTTTGACTGATGATTCACCTACTCCTTTATGTGAACCCACTGATCCTTGTCCTTCACCTTTGCTTGTTTCCCTTCCTCCTCAGTTCACTAAGCCGACATACTCCCTCTCACATGTGGCCCTTAAGGTCACTAATGCTTCCTTACTAGTCACCTCCACTTTCTCCAGATCCAATGTCACTCTTCGAAAGAAACCTATACCACGTCTTCCAAACAAGCCACCAGGATTTGTCGAAGAGGCTTGTCTCCTTTTATCCATCCTCACCACTTTCCCCCCACTTCTGCACAACAACCCTTGGTAGATCAGATTGAGTCTCCCTTACCCTCGACCCTTAGAGTAGGCATGCCGATAACTGGGGTTAACCCATGATTATTTTTTCACTTAATTTATCAGGGCTTGGAGGTCCCTCTAAATTCACCTCCCTCAAAATGCTACTGTTACAATCCGCTCCTGACGTTGTTTGTTTAGAAGAGACCCTCGTGGATTCAAACAAATCAAAGAGAATATTCTTAAAGTGCCGTCCCAATTGGAATTGTGTGACTTTGGATCCAATTGGCAGATTGGGCAGCCTACTTGTTGGCTAGAATCCTGCTGTGGCTGAATTGTGTGCATGTGGCACCTCTACAGGCATCTTTTTGGAGGGCAGATTCATTTTTTCTGCAGATAAAGTCAAACTCGTAAACTGCTATGCTCCGTATAAGGATAGAGAAAAATTCCGGCAACCTATCATAGATTCTAGACTTCTCAAGGAACCAGGACTTATTGTTGGGGGTGACTTAAACTTTATCCTTTATGCGTGAGAAATGTGGGGTAGCTCAGCTAGAGTTGATCCTTTGTCTGATTTCTTTTCAACTATGCTTCATGATTCGACACTGGTTGATTTAGTCCCTTCATGGTAGAGCAAGCTCGACTGGCATATCCAAATGCCTGGACCGATTCCTACTGGACGAAAATCTCCTCTCCTCTCAGCGTTACTATAAATCCTGGACTGTAAACACATCAATTTCAGACCATAATCCGATTTTCTTATAGGTTGATTACTCTCATCGAATGGTTTGTGCTCCATTCAAATTCAAAAGTTCCTGGATATTAGATCCATATTTTACTTCCCTCATCAAATCGACTTGGGCTTCTATTTCACACTGGACCAACAAATCCTCATGTGCCTTATTATGTGAAAAACTAAAATTTCTAAAGCAGAAAAAGAAAAAACAACAGCTACAGGCGGATCTCTTTCTTATAGGAACAAAAATGTTTGAGCTATTTGCAAGCTGTACATCACAAATTTTTAAGCAGGAGGAGTTAAACCTCCTAAAATCCCTGAAGAACATGAAATAACACATTCTATATATTGAAGAATCGACGTGGAGGCTCAAGAGTCGGGCTCAAGAGTCGGGCTCTCTGGTTGTAGAAAGGGGATAAAAACACCAGTTTTTTTTCCCAAATATGCTACAAAGAGGAGGATCCAAAACACAATCTGGGATATATCCAACGATGATGGGGAAATTCTCTCCACAGAATCAGAGATAAAGGATTATGCTTTAAAATTTTTCCAGTCCCAATATAGTGTCACCGAGGTGGAAGACATGAAAAACCAGTTCCAAATATTAAAATATGTTCCTCGAATGATCACTGATGAGGAGAGTGATGATATTGGGAGACCGGTCTCCATTGAATAAATTGAGATTATAGTTAATAAAATGGAAAAAGAAAAGAGCCCCGGCTCGGATGGGTGGACTCAAGAGATCTTTCAGTCCTTTTTTGACATTCTGGGAAAGGACCTTCTCTTGGTCGTTGAGGAAACCAGAGTCTCTGGCTATATTTCAGGTGCACTCAATGCTACATTTTTCACACTTATTCCAAAGGTGAGCAAACCTTCCTCCTTTCATGAGTTCAGACCCATTGCCTTATGTAACTTTGCATATAAAGTGATTTCCAAGATAATTGCAAATCGCCTTAAGGACAAACTGGCCTCCTGTCTATCTCAAGAACAATTTGGTTTCCTGAAGGACAAATTGATTTTTGATGCTGTTGGATTAGCCTAGGAATGCTTTCACACAATAAAATCCAAGAAACTAAGCTCTATTATCCTTAAGTTGGATTTAAAAAAGGCTTATGATAAGGTTAGTTGGCAATTTACGAGATTACTGCTCATCCAGATATGGCTTTAATGGGAAGTAACACAATGGATTATGGTATGCATTACCAACGTAAATATGTCAGTGCTAATAAATGGATCGCCTACTTTTTTTTTTAAAAGCCACCGAGGGTTGAGACAGGAGTGTCCCTTTCACCACTACTGTTCCTCCTTGTTATAGAATGCCTAAGCAGACAGATTAAAAAGGCAGTGGCAAATGGAACTTTCAAAGGTCTTAAGGTAGCCGTTGAGACTTTTATTACACAGTTGCTTTTTGTTGATGATGTCCTAATTCTGGGGGATGCAAAATATGAAGATTGGACTCTCTTACTCTCAATTTTAAGGAAATTCTGCAATGCTACTGGTATGATTATCAACTCTCAAAAGTCTTGCTTCCTAACACATAACATAGACTTGGAGTTAGAAAATAAATTGAGGATAGAATTTAATATACAGTTTATAAATTTTGAGGAAGGAATGAAATATCTTGGTTACTTTCTAAAGGCAAACAATCATAGAGTGGCTGACTGGAACTGGATCATACAAAAAATTGAGAAGAAAATTGGTTGCTGGTCTTATTGGTGGCTTTCCCCAGGAGGCAGGCTCGTTCTAGAAAAAGCAGTACTACAGAGTATCCATGTTTTACTGGCTTAGTTTGGTTAAGATTCCAGCGACCACCATGCATATAATCCAACAACTTATTTCAAACTTATTATGGAGGGGTGCCAGAAAACAAACTAGGTTCCATCTAGCTAAATGGCAGAAGATAACACTACCTAAAGAAAATAGAGGTTGGGGATTAAAGAATTTAAAGTGGTTTGCTCTCTCCTTAGCTGCTAAATCTTGTTGGAGGGGGCTCTTCGGTGGTGGTCTGTGGAGCTCAGTGTTGAGGAAAAAATACTTGAAAGGTATTGATGTTCCTTCTTGGATAAAACATAATGACTTTAACTATCATACCGCTTCGGTCATTTGGAGGAACTTTATGACAACTTTACCTATCATTCTAAAATGGACGGCCTGTATAGTAGGTTGCGGCAAACAAATCTCAATAGGTCTGGATGTCTTTATTGGAGGGAATGATCTCTGTTTTCTATCTTCTCCCCTTATCCACCATCTAAACAACAAGAACATCTATTTAGTAGCCCAAGCTGCAAACCATAATGTTTCGACAAACCAAACAATTTGGATTGATTCAATTCAATTAAAGCTCATAGGCGAGCTAGCCTTGGAATGGGATAATTTCGTCCTCCCCTCAAAACAAATGGTACATCCTTAAATGATTCAAGTGATAAGCTAGTCTGGTCATGGAACCGGGCTTCCGAAAATGTCTATGTAAAATTAGCTTACCTGTCCATTTTATATTCCAACTTAAAGGGAGAAAAGTGATGGTGGTTCAAAGCTATTTGGTAGGTAAATATCCCAAGTAAGATTATATGATTTATATGGTTATGTTTGATGGATCGTATCCTTGCAGGGGTAAATTATTAGCGGAAATGAGGTATCGGGCCTTCAACATGCAGTTTATGCCTCAACGCTGAGGAAACAACAAATCATCTTTTTTCTCATTGTGTTGTTACCAAAGTTATTTGGGGAGAAATCCTTTCACATCTGATGATCCATGATGAATGGGGAGAAAAGGGATTGGAAGAAAACCTCCTAAACTGGTTCATTAAAATTTCCAAGGCCGAGACATATTCCCTTCTTTTTGATTTGGGGCATTTGGAAGTATCGAAATAAGATTTTATTTGAAAACTGGGTTAGACAAGATTCTTACATAGCCAAAAAAATTCTTCTTTCTATCCAAGAAACTCAAGATGAGACCAAACCTGACAGATTGGAATATATCCTAAGCCCAATTTATTTTGATGATTCACCAATTGGGTTCTTCGATGGTGTAGCCCCAGGAAACATGTGTGGTATTGGACTATTTCTTAAATTCAACAGTGTCCATTTTTACAAAGCATATTTTGCTGGGGGAGAAGGATCAAATATGAAATATGAACTCCAAGGTTTATGGGGAATGTTACATATTGATACCCTGTTGTCTTTGAACAGACTGATGATCGTTGGGGACTCCAAATCAACTATAGATTGGATAAAAGGTAAATCAAGACTGAATTGTTTATCTCTTAAGCATTGGCAAGAGAAAACCAGAATGATGCAGGACACTTTTCAAAGACTCAATTTCATACATGTTCACAGGATTTTTAACCAGGTTGCTGATCAACTATCTAAACAAGCCTTGAATTTCACCCCTGGGTGGCTCTATTATGAGGAGCTAGTTGAAGGAGAAGTAGTTCAGGCCAACAACATCTTTTTGTTTTAGTCTTGTTCTGAAATTTTGGACAATGTTTTGTTAGAACAATGTATATTTATAGACAGAAAGAAAATCCCAGGTCGGATTTAAGTCTAAATACGTATTGAAGTGGAATTTTGAAGAACTCATGGATTTCTCAATAATCTGTTTTGAGAAATATAAGAAAAAAAGCTCAATGTAAACACAATCCGTATTTTTGATAGTTTCACTTGATTCTTAATATAATAATAGTGAGATTGATTTTTCCGAGTGAAAAAAAAATATAATTTATCTTCTTATTTTATATTTTGTAATTTTCCTTTTTATTTTTACCATTTAAAAATTTTTCATTTACTTTTTATTTGTACTATTTTTAACTTCCAATAAATTCTTTTTAAATTATAGTTTTTTCTATAATGTTTTAAAAATATAGATTTTTCTTTATTTTTTTTTATAGTCCACTTTTTACTTTATTGTTTGTTTTTAAACCACCTTTTATTGTTATTGTTTTTGAACTTCTTGTTTTTAAATATTATTTTATTTTATTTATTATTTTTTATTATATGGTTGTCAAACATCATGTTTTAAACTATTTTTTTTTTTTTTTTTTTTAAGGGCCTACTTTTATTTTTACTATTCACTTCTTTTTAAATTATTATTTTTTAATTATTTTTAAATTATATTATTTTTTAATTATAGTTACTTCCACTACTTTAAAAGTGAGCAACTTTCTTACCCGAGACACTTCATATCTATTATAGAAATATAATTTTGAGTATATTTTTATAATACAAACGAGAGAGAAAATAATGAAGCAAACCGTAAGGTTAGTGCACTACTTGAGGAGGGAGGGGTGGCCAATTTGACTAAACTACCTCCCTACAACACGCCACATGTGGCGTGTTTGTAATGATATTTATGTAAATTAAATATTGATATTTATGTAAATTAATAATATTTATAGGTAATGATCATTGATTATATACAATATGAGTGGGTCTAATGGTTAAGAACATGTGTTTCCTCCTAAGAGGTCACAAGTTCAAATCCAGAGGGGGTAGGGTATGTATAACTCCGTAGACTTTAGTAGTCAAATCATTACGCCGAGGGGGTCCCTTGTCTCACAAACAAGGGGGTTTCATACACCAATTTAGAGTCTGGATTGGCCGTGACCTTAAAATTATATTATTATTATTATTATTGTTACGATCCCACAGGATGTTTGATCAGATCTTGCGATCGTTCACCTCTTGAGGGGGTGCGGTATCACGACGGTTCTTAGTTGGTTGCTTGACACACCAAGAATACTTCATCTGGACTATGCCTCTTCACCTATAGCATACCCATACTCCATTCAAGGCTACATGCGAGTCACACTCCTACTCTAGTGCAACTCTTGCTTACTTAGACAATTGTTAACACAATTTAACACTTAGTCTTATTTAAGCATACATCCATGAACATGAGAATCTAAGAGAACAACTATGGAACAAATGAAGACAAACATAGAAATAGTGCGGGCCACACAAACCATGCCTAACACTTGACAAAGTCTTTATTATTGCTAAACAATTAAAATAGGAGCACTACTAGCTCGGTTTACAAATTCAATTGAGTCACACGACTCGCCTCACCTCACATAAACTCAAGAACAAATTTGTCACACCAAGACTCTCGGTTGCAACCATCTCGACAACCACCTGCGATACACCTCAGACGTGCCCAAAACCACATACTTGTGTCCCTTCGTTTACGCAGACTTTCACCAAGCTAACATAGATTTCGATTCTGCCTCACATATGCCTCCATAGACCTATGTTTCCAAACTTCTCCAAAACCTTCCAAAGTGTCCAACTTTTGGCTACTTTTCTTCCATCTTGGCAACTCTACCTTAGTTAGTTGACTCAGACTTGCCTCAAACTTGTTCTCCAAATCTTTTGCCCAAAAATGTTCTATGCCTTCCTTGGTTGTGCGCCCTTGCTTTTATATGGACTCCAAGAGTCATTTGTGAAAAACATCACGTCTCTTGGGTGTATCACACCCCTTCGTGAACCCACACTCAACTGACTTGTCATGCCCCCTCCGTGGACCCAATGCGCCCATCAACCGTTCATGTCTTGGACCAACGCGCCCCATCCAGCTTGGGCGCACACCCTTTGCCTTGTGCTCTCTCTCGTGTCGATTGTCGTGACTCCTCTTGGGTGTGTCGATGGGGTCGTCCAACCTCTTCGGTGCGCCAATGTTGCCGAGGGAAAAATGGTCCACTACTTGGGTGTGCTCCCAATTTGTCCCACCCTTGCCCAAACACAACCCAAGTCTTCATCAATCATTCTAAGGAAAGCAAGGTGTGTGCCCCCTTGGTGTCGCACATCACCATCGTGCGCCTAAGGTGTTCTTGCCCACACCCAAACATTTTCATTCACCCAACTAATCGATTCTTCCTTGTGCTCTTCATTCATTCCATTGCCGAATATTCTCAAGGAGTTCATATGCTCAATGGGTGTCATGGGAGACCTTACATCGTTTCCCACTCCAAGTTGTTGTCGTCCCTAGAAACATCTATTGATCTCCATGACATCTCTTCCCATCTATGTTCTCATCACCACTCAATGATTGCGGCTTCCTCAACCATTGTCATCAAGGCAAACTCTCCTCGGGAAGTTCTTCTAAGTGAAACCATGTGCTGGATGCTCTTGACCTTTGATGGCTTCGATACTTAGACTTTTTCGTTTGTGTTTCATGTACATTGGATCCTCTCAAGTTTCGATCTGGTTGGGTGGTCAATCCAATTTTTGTGTTCACCACTAGAGAATGCACGTCTCCACATCCAACGAACTCTTTTCTGTCAACCTCATCGTCATCTTGTCTAACCCATCTTGGTCTCATTGAGTCACCCACTGCAGTCTCAACCTGTTCATCTCACTTATTTGAACCCCTTTGGTTTTGGACAAGGTTTTGTCCCTTGTCACAGTTTGGCAAGTCACCTCCACAACTCATCCGTTGTTTCACAACTTTCTTGCCCGCGTCTTTCTATGACACCTCCATTGGGTATCACCATTTTTGTTGCTTGCTCCCGACATCATGTTTCTGTATTCTTTGTTTATCAGGAAGAGTGTACCCAATAGCCACCACCAAGGCCATTGGCATATATCGTGTTTGACTTGTGCTCCATTCACAAGAATCTCATGACCAAACAAACTTCCTTCGGTGTGAATTACAACTCTTCAAGTCGTTTTGTAGTAAGTTGGAAGTCGTATATCCCCATGGCCTTCCTACAAAAGCTCATAATTGCTGCTGGATGTTGGTCTTCATCTCCTACCACTTCCACATCCATCTCCAAATTTGGTTGAGTAAGTGCCTCTATGCATTGTCTTTGTTCAACTCTTGACGTTTTTGCAGTGGGTAAGTCTGCTACTTGATCTTCCATAATGTCCACAACTTGTTGTTGATGACTATTCACTTGGTGATGTTCCTGTTGCTCCATGGAAAATGAAGAGTCCAACTCTCTCTTGCACTCACATTCATGGTTTTGCAGGTTCCTCAATCGACCAACCTTCCCCATGGCTACCTTCACCGAAGTCTTCCTCACCGTCTGTTGTTGCCCTTCTTGCCCCAAACTACTTAGAGATGTTGCAGTGTTGATGACTTTTGGCTGTTGTGTCACGTTGCAAGGCTTGTCGGGGCTCCCACTAACTCTGTCTACCAACCTGATCACAAAGATCCTAGGCATCCTACCGAGATTCCTCTTCGTCATCAAGGGTGCAGTTGGTGTTCTAGCCTCATCCAATAATACTAAGTGACTTTCGTGAATGAGTGGAGTGGATTTGTAAAGTCTGAGGAAGTCCAAGCCCAGGATCATTACATGATCTTCCAATGGAGCTACCAACAAACACATGTTTCCAAACCACTCCCAACTCTCAATGGCGTTGAACGAATAATCCATGTCACCGACATTGTTGCTGACTTCAACACTTTACACGTTCCAGTACAACTCTCGGGTTTACAATGAAGACACTTTGTGACTTGTTCACTCATAGAACTGTGTGTTGCCCCTGTCAACCAAAGTTGCCATGTTTAGCCCACTCATTGCTGTGTCCACAAAGAAGAGTCATTCATCTGCTTCACTTTGTGAAAATTTTATCCAGGAGGATCTCGGTGGCCACCCACCTTTTCCAACTGACTCAAAATAGTTTTTTGGAAACTTACTATTTAAGCAGTTTTTTTTCGGTTCCTGAACTTTTGGGGCCATTTTGAGGGCCTAAACAATGATTTTTCGCGATCGGGCACCTCAATGATAGCCATAGGATTTGATTAAGACCCCCTAAATGAATCTCCTCGTTGATACCTTTCCAATGAGCTATCATGCACCCTAAACAAAGATCGTATCAAAAGTTACAACCTCGAAAAGTTGATGTACTAACTTACCCTAACGGGGCCCGCATGACTTTTGGCATTTCATCTCCCAGGGTTAGGTTTTTGGATGTCTAGGGTTTTGGCATTAATGTTTATTGTAAATAGGCATTCATAGCCTCATTGTATTCATCTTCTTGCGAATGAGCGTAGCTGTCACATCTCTACTCAGAGATAAACTGCCACTATTCTAGCGAGCTTGTTTTCAGTCTGCATTTTACAATTTTCAGCATATTTCTTATTTAATAGAAGTCAAGTTTTACTGTATCTCTATTATTTTTTTGTGGGTTGGGGATTCCCTTTCCCTGGTTCTACTGTGAGGGGTTCCCAGACCCAAACTACCGTGTCTTTTGTTTAAGCTTATGCTCGATTTTGACGACATATCGATAGGCCACGCCCAATGATGAGATGTCCAAAAAATCCATTTCTGTTTGGATGTATCTATGCAGACCGTTGCGATACTTGAACACTAGGTGTCATTCAAAATATTTGATACCCAAATTGGTGTGCAAGGTATGGAAGACATTAGTGAACTATGGAACTATTTGGTCTCTTCCCTACCGCAGTGTGGTCCATCTTATATACAAGTCATCATAACTTCCAACAGGGTAGTATTGTTCCTTAATAACATCCATGACGGAATCCCCAATTGGGTGCAAGTACAAATAATGTGGATCCCTCTATTTCCTTTTTCTCACAAAAAGTCTCCCACCAATCTTTGACATGGGGGACGACCTTGATGAGCGCAAATGTAACCTTTTCTCTATTAGAAAAGTTGTGGACAAAAAAATACCCTTCTAGAAGATTTACCCATTTATCTATGACATCCACATCTATTTGATATTCAAATATAGGAATATAAAAATTGATCCATACCTTGAAGGGGGAGATGCCTCCGCTTGAGGTGGATGCGTTGCTTGGTGGTAGCCGTCGAAGGACTTGTGCAAAGTTGTCCATCATCTCGTTCCTCTGTCGCTCAAGGGATTCCTCGAGAAACATTTTGAAAGGATATCCTGTATCATCGTCTTTCTTTTCGCCTGCCATGGACGGTTTCTTGGGTGTGCGAGAGAAGTTGTCCTCAAGAGAAACAAGCTCGATACCCAACTCTCTATACCTTGACCATGTTGGGGACATGCATTAAAAAAATGACAAGGAACATACTGCTCTGATACCATTGATCCAGATTTATGAGAAGAACGAAATGAAACTATAGATTTATAATATTAACATAGAGACACAGTGAAAAATAACAAAGATATAGTAAAACTTGACTTCTATTAAATAAGAAATATGCTGAACACTGTAAAATGTATACTGAAAACAAGTTTGTTAGAATGGTGGCAACTTATCTCTGAGAAGAGATGTGATGGCTACGCTCATTCGCAAGAAGATGAGTACAATGAGGCTCTAAAGGCCTTTTTACAATAAACATGAATTCCAAAACCCTAGACATCCAAAAACCTAACACTAGGAGATGAAGTGCCAAAAGTCATGTGGGCCTTGTTGAGGTAAGTTAGTACATCAACTTCTCGGGGTTGTAAATTTTGCATGCGATCTCCATTTAGGGTAGACGATAGCTTGTTGGAAAGGTATTGATGAGGAGATTTATTTAGGGGGCTTAATAAGAGAATTTAGTAATAATGGTGGTGCACGATCACGAAAAATTGTCGTTTAGGCCCTCAAAATGGCCTCGAAAGTTCAGGAACCGAAAAACTGCTAAAAATAGTAAGTTGCCAAAAAACTGTTTTGAGCTAGTTGGAAAAGGTGGGTGGCCACCGAGATCCTCCTGGATCAAAAGTGTTAAGATCCAATGCCTTAAAATTGATAAAAATTCAACAATTGCAATCCTCTTCGAGGGGGAAACCTCCTTTTACAATATATCCACTTCATAATACAATATGCAATGAGATAAGATGATCTTAATACTATATGGGATGAGACAAAGGGTTACAATTATGATGAAAGGGTGCAATGAAGGGTTCTATCCGGCCTATTAGAAATGTAATAATTCAATATCTACGGCTTAATATGGAGTTTTATACATAACATGGGGCTTTATCTAGGGCTTAACATGCCCCTCCCCTTCAAACAAGTGTTTTCCTTAACACTTGAATAACCATGGGTGCTTATGCATGAAGAAATCGTCTTCCCATGTCGCCTCTTTCGCTAGTAGGTTCTTCCATTTGACGAGGTACTCTGTGTTAGGATATTTAGACACTTAGGAGTTAGTTAAGATCTACTTGGTATAATATGTCATTAGGTAAAAGTGTGTTTCTTTAGTATGCATTAGTATGCATTTGTAGTTAGGAAATCCGACGGTCACGATATGTTCCCGACATA
>ML820468.1:65111-76322 GCA_009831015.1 Picea engelmannii | reverse complement strand
CACCCGATTGGTCCATGATCTCTATTTAAAGAGCATGGAGGGTCATTTGCCGATGATCGATTGTGAGAAACTCTCTTGTAAAATCTCTCTGTAATCTTTTTCTTTGCATTAATAAACTGCTCCAAGTGGCCGCCTTGGCTGGGGCCGTGGATGTTTCCCCATAGGGGTTTTACCACGTGAAAACATTGGTGTGTTGATATTTGATCTGGTTATGTGAGTGGTTACTGAAGGTTTTCGTCCTCTGTTGGAATACCTGTGTTGTCGAACACTCTGTACTTGCTTGATTTCTCAACTACTTAATTCTTGTTTCAAGGATTGTTTCTGGCTCTAGTATGATTTTCCCTTCTTCATTGATCTCTGGTAAAATAGTTTGGACTGGGATCTTGTTGCCGATGAACTTATTTAAGCAAGAAACATGGAAGACTAGATGTACATGTGAATATGGAGGAAACTCCAATTTGTAATCCATACTTCCAATCCTTTGCAAAACCTTATAGGGGACATTATATTTGGGTGATAATATATTGTCCTTTTGTTGTTTCTTGAGGGACATTTTTTTGTATGGTTGTAGCCTTAGAAATACCCAATCCCCCACTTCAAATTCCCTTTCACAACGATGTTGATCTGCTTGTTGTTTCATTCTATTTTGTGCCATAACCAGGTTGTCCTTCAATAGTTTGGGGACCTCTTTTTGGTTCCCTATGTGGTCCTCCACTACTTGAACCTTTGTATTCCATTTCAAGGGTGATGTGATGGATGGAGGATGATATCCATAAAGTTTCATAAATGGGGACATTTTTGATGAAGAATGGAAGGATGTGTTGTACCACCATTCTGCCAAGGGAAACCACTTGACCCATTCTGTTTGTTTATTGAATTCAAAGCAATGAAGACATCCTTCTAGACATTTATTCACAATATCATTTTTCCCATCATCTTTAGGGTGGTAAGATGAGCTATGAGCCAATTGAGTACCCAAACAAGAAAAT
Source organism: Picea engelmannii (assembly GCA_009831015.1). Taxonomy (NCBI): domain Eukaryota; kingdom Viridiplantae; phylum Streptophyta; class Pinopsida; order Pinales; family Pinaceae; genus Picea; species Picea engelmannii. Next base: position 75,333 of record ML820468.1, on the reverse strand, counting down.
AATTCAGTCCAAAAATTTCCCATAAAAATTGGGTGTCTGTCACTTACAATAATCTTGGGGACTCCATGTAGTTTTTGAACTATTTCCATGAATGTTGTTGCTACTGTACTTGCTTTAAAAGGATGATAAAGAGAGAAAAAATGGGCATACTTTGTTAGTCGATCCACTACTACAATGATGATAGTCTTTCCTTCAGATTTGGGTAAACCTATAATAAAATCCATTGAAACTTCTTCCCAATGTTGGCTTGGTATAGCTAATGGTTGTAGGAGACCTGTAGTCTTGATTTTCTCTCCTTTATTTTGTTGGCAGACCAAACATTTAGACACAAAATTTTGAACATCATTTTTAAGATCTTCCCAGAAAAAAATCGTTCTTGATCCTGTGGTATGTTTTCAAGAATCCCGAATGTCCCTCTATAGGAGAAGTGTGCAATTCCAGAAGGACCTTTTGTTTGAGTTGGGAATTCTTACATAAATATAGGCGATCATGATACCATAGTGAATCATTCTTCCATACAAAATTATCTATTGAACTGGGGTCTTCATGTAGTTGTTGAATGATCTTACATACCTCTTGATATTGCTTCCATTCTATCCTTTCTTCTTCCACCCAATCAAATTGTGGAAGAGAAATGGCACATAATAAACCTTCTATTTCTTCTTCTTTCCTAGAAAGGGCATCCGCCACAACATTATGTTTTCCTTTTTTGTAGATAATTTCAAAGTCATAACGCAACATCTTTGTAACCCATTTTTGTTGCTCTTATGAAGACAATCATTGCTCCAAGAAGTACTTCAAACTGTCATGATCTGTTTTTACTTTGAAGTGTCTTCCTATTAGGTAGGGGCGCCATTTCTGAACTACATGTAGTATGGCCAACATTATTTTTTCATAAATGGGTTTGAATAAGTTTTTCCCTTTAAGTTGGCTACTTTCAAAGGCAATGGGCCTTCCAACCTGCATTAAAACTGCACCAATTTGATGGCCTGAGGCATCACACTCCATAATAAATGTTTTTATAAAGTTAGGTGTGGCCAAGATGAGGGTTGTACACATAGCCTCAAGTTTTTCAAAAGCCTTGGTTATTTCTTCGGTCTAAGAAAATGCTTCCTTCTTTAATAATGTTGTAAGAGGTACTTCTATTTGACCATAGTTCTTGAAAAACTTGCGGTAATGTCATGTCAATCCTAAAAATCCTCTAAGTTTCTTCAAGGTTTTGGGAATTGGCCATTCCCTCATAGATTTAGTTTTGTTAGGGTCCACTTTTACACCTTCCCGAGATGAAATATGATCCAAATATTCCATTTCTTGAACCCCAATGGCACACATGGAAGGATTTGCATAAAGTTGTTTCTCTTCCAATAGTTGTAATACTCTGTCAACATGTTGCACATGCTCTTCCAAAGATTTGTTGTAGATTAGTGTGTCATCAAAAAATACTAACACAAATTTTCTAAGGAAGGGCTTGAAAATAGAATTCATCAAGCTTTAAAATGTTGAAGGTGCATTATTAAGTCCAAGTGGCATAACCAAAAACTCATAATTACCTTCATGTGTTCTAAAGGTTGTTTTAGGAATGTATTCCCGCCTCATTCTGATTTGATGATATCCCGAAAGAAGATCCAACTTAGTAAAGAAATTTGCTCCATGCAATTCATCTAATAATCCATCAATGATAGGGATAAGAATCTTATCTTTGATGGTCATTTTGTTGAGTTTTCTATAATCTGGACACATACGCCATGAAAGATCCTTTTTTGTAACCAACTCCACCGGTGAAGAGAAAGAACTTTGGCTATGTTGAATGATGCCAACCTTTAACACTTCCTGGATCATGCGCTCAATCTCAGTACTCTTATATGGATATGGATACCTGTAAGGAATAATGTTGGGTGGTACACTTCCTGGTTGCAAATGAATAACATGGTCATGATCTCTAGCTTGTGGAAGACTCTTAGGCATTTCACCAAATACCTTGGAATGATTTTTGATAATTATTTGGAGATTTGATGGAGTAGGGGCTATATATGTTTGAACATCAAGTGAGCACAATTGTGCAATTACACCCCGGTTTCCCTTTTTGAGTAATTTTTCCATGCTATTAGAGCTTATCACTTTATAGAGTTTCCCTTGGATACCTCTAAGATCAATTTCCTTGCCATTTAAGGAAAATATCATGAAAATATTTTGAAAATCATAGGCCACTATTCCCAGTGATTGCAACCACTGGACCCCCAATACAAGATCAACACCCCCCATTTGAATAACAATCATGGGGATATTCAGAACATACTCCCCCATGTTGAGCTTAATACTATGAAATTTCCATGAACAATTTATGGTACCTCCATCTGCAATCATTACTTGAAACTCTAGTGCAATATATACAAAGCAATTGAGATCTTTTGCTAATTTGTAATTGATGAAATTATGGGTGCTACAAGAATCAATCAATACAGTTACCTTTTTCTTTTTGATGTATCCTTGTATTTGGAGGGTTTGTGGAGTAAAGATGCCAACCAATGCATGGAAATATATTGTTGGAGTATTCTCTTCTAGATTTGGATCTTGTGACGATTCCAATTCTTGATCTTCTTCCTCTTCACAGTTTATGTAGAATAATTTCCTCTCACTGCATTTATGCCCCTTACTGTACTTGTTGTCACAATTGATGTTGATTTTTCATAAGAGATGATATTGTATGTGAATGAATCTCTTATTACAATGATGAGTGTTCTATATATAAAGAACATATGGTGACCATAGTGACCATCCATGAAGAGATGCGTCCCTTGGGTAATAAATATATTTATACTTTATATTATATTATACATATAATATAAATATACTTTATATTTATGCTTTATGCTTTATACTTTATTATATATATATTTATTACAATAATAATATTATAATTAATAATATTGCTTAATAATTAATAATCTCACTATTAATTATCAATCTAGTAGAATGTCTTTCCGATGCTTCCCAGACATCAACACTCTCTCTCAGCGAGGGAGACATTCTACATTATGCCAAGATTACCTGTGAAGATTACCTATGGGTAGCTCTCAAATAGCTTCAACATGTCACAATGACATCCATTACCTCGCAATGCATATGTACTTCATCATGTGCATCCTTGTGACTTCACAACCAATGCATCCAAGGCCTATGGGTAGTTCTCAAATAACTACAACATGTCCCCATGACATCTACTACCTTACAATGCATCTGTACCTCATCACGTGCACCCTTGTGACTTCATAGCATGCATCCAGGGCCGGTGGGTAGCTCTCCAATAGCTACAACATGTCATCATGAGACTATCTAGTTTCCCACAGAAAACTTGGATATCTTATGCATGACATCCAATACCCTGCAATTACATCTGTACCTCATCTCTTCAACATGCATATAGGGCTGCTGGGTATCTCTCCAATGGATACAACATGTCATCATGACATCCACTACCATGGGATAACATTTGAATCCACCACTCTCTCTGAAGAGGGACTATGCCAAGCTTGTCCTTGAAGTACTCGAACTTCATCCTTGACAATGGATTTTTTAGCACATCCGCAACCTTCTCATCAGTAGCCACATATTGGAGCCTCACTACTCCCTTATGCACCATATTGGAGCCTCACTGCTCCATTATGTACCAAGTGTCTAGAAACCAAGTGTCACTTCCATGAGACACAAACTCAAAGTATGATACCAAACGATCTCACATCCATTGACTGTTGAACACGAGAATCTATACATCCTCATATATCCATAGTGCAACATGACTTCACCCCATGAACCCAAGGTCTGTGGGTAGCTCTCGATAGCTACAACATGTCCCCATGACATCCACTCCCTATGATGCATCAATACCTGATCATGTGCACTCCTATCTAAGTGCCAACCCTCAGATATCCATAGTGCAACATGACTTCACCCCATGCAACCAAGGTCTGTGGGTAGCTCTCAATAGCTACAACATGTCCCCAAGACATCCACTTCCTGTGATGCATCAATACCCGATCATGTGCACTCCTATCTAAGTTCCAACCCTTTTTCATGCTGGATGAGAACACTAAGTGCCAACCCTTTTTCATGCTGGATGAGAACACTAAGTGCCAACCCTTTTTCATGTTGGATGAGTTCCACATGTCTCAGTGTGAACATGACTTCACCCCATGCAACCAAGGTCTATGGGTAGCTCTCAATAGCTACAACATGTCCCTAGGACATCCACTCCCTGTGATGCATCAATACCTGATCATGTGCACTCCTGTCTCAATGCCAACCCTTTTTTATGCTGGATGAGAACACTCCCTCTGAAGAGGGGACCACACCAAGATTGTCCCTAAATTACTCAAACTTCATCCTTGACAATGTCTTGGTAAACACATCCACAAATTGATCCTTTGTAGTCATGAATTTGGAGCCTCACTGCTCCCTTCTACACTATATCCATGATATAGTAATATCTGAGCTCGATATGCTTCAACCTATCATAGACCACAGGGTTCTCTGACAACTTCATGAAACTATGGTAATCACACCAAATGTAGGTTGCCTCTAGTATGAGACCAATAACTGAGACATCAGTTATCGAAGCCACACTACTACTGCACATGCTTCCAAATACTTAGCTTCAGCCGTACTGAGCACCACATATGACTGCTTCCTACATCTAGTGGAGCCTCCTGCTCCTTACTATAGTACCCAACTCCCTCTGGAACTGACTATCTGGATCCCTCTTGAGCACTGAATATGAACTAAATATTCAACCTATTGACTTCATCACTTGTCCTCCAAAACAAGTCTCATCATCCTCTTCTTGTAGGTCTTACCTACAAGTCAAATTCAGTCCAATAGTCATCAATTTCCGAAGCCACACTGCTTTGTTCCTTGCTACACATGCTTCCACATATTCTGCCTCAGTCGTACTGAGTGCTACACACCACTACTTCCTACTGCTCCATGAAACCATACTGGAGCCTAGACTGAAGAAATATGTTGAAGTACTCTTCCGATTAGGAATACTGCCGACCCAATCTGAATTTGAATATCCATATAACCCAAACTCATGGTCTGTCACATACCATCTTCCTGTATAAAGTAACATCCATAGTCTTTGAAGTCATGTCCTACAACAACTTCAGATTTGGTACCAAAGGTGTAGCCATTGCCTTGCATCTTCACCTTACATAGTAAGTCCAAAAATTTAACCTCTAGTAGAGTTGTACTTTTTTGCATGCTTCCTTCACCATCGAATCGATCTTGTCCTCCGTGTAGTCACCAATGCAAATAGAATCAACATTGCATTTCCACTTGAGACACCTATCCCATGCTTTGCTTTTCTCCAACACTTATCTTTGTTATTTTCCCGGGCCCTCTTGTGAGGGAGTTAAGCCCAGTCCCGCTCTGATACCATGTTGATTTTTCATAAGAGATGATATTGTATGTAAATGAATCTCTTATTACAATGATAAGTGTTCTATATATAAAGAACATATGGTGAACATGGTGACCATCCATGAAGAGATGCGTCCCTTGGATAATAAATATATTTATACTTTATATTATAGTATACATATAATATAAATATACTTTATATTTACGCTTTATGCTTTATACTTTATATATATATATATTACAATAATAATTTTATAATTAATAATATTGCTTAATAAATAATAATCTCATTATTAATTATCAATCTAGTAGAATGTCTTTCCGATGCTGCCCAAACATCAACAATTGAAACATAGTCCTTTTGCTCTTCTTTCATCCATTTGTTGAGGTGTCAACCTTGTTGGTTTAGGTACACTATCTTCTTCCTCTTCATAGTCTATGTAGACTAATTTCTTGTCACCACATTTATGCCCTTTACTATACTTGTTATCAAAATTGAAACATAGTCCCTTTTCTCTTCTTTCATCCATTTGTTGAGGTGTCAACCTTGTTGGTTGAGGTATGGTTGTCTTATGACCCCCAAAATGATCTCTGCTTCCAATGCTAGACTTGTTTGTAGCCTTATTTTTGGCATGAATATGACGATCATTTTGCATGGCTTCCACAATTTTTGTAGGATGTCTTAATGTTACGAGGAAATTATCTCTATGGCTAGGGTAAACCAAAACACACGGAAATGATTTCATAAATAAACTCTATCCCAAAAACATGCTATACAAACCAATATGCAAGTGAGATAAGAAAGAAGCCTACCTCGTCTAGATGTTCGATGAAGTCCGCAGTTGAGCACTTTGACCCAAAGCTATATACCTACAAGTAGTTCTCAACAAGCAAGCAAAGCAAGCTTATGGTGATAATAATAAATGGTTAGCACATTAGATAGCATAATCCATTAATATACATAACAAATACGCCCATGGATAATAACTCAAATATTTGCAAGATATCAATTGGACGTGAAAGGAGTATTTCTATTAATAAATGATCAGCATAAGTGAAAATATTACAAACTTCCGTGTCGGCATGGTTTGGAACCGAGAAACTAAGTTCCTTCCAGCTGGGACTCCACCACTTCAATCCTCCACCAAAGGAAAGCTCATAAGAGAGAAACAATGAGGTTCTCAATCAATAAGGGAAGAGCTTGGGGGCTGAACACTATGTTCAGACTTAAAGGACAAAGGGATGCAGACTCAATATGAAGTTAATAATTTCTCCAGAGTAACTTTTCTCTCAAAGTTGAATTCTTTCTCTTCTTTCCATAGCTCGGAATTGGCCCATTTATAGCCTTCAAAATGGAACTAAAGGGCTGAGTCGAAACGTTTCCAGTATATGTAAGGCCAAGGATCATAGACCTCCTGTCATGACATGGAAACCCGACATTAATTTTCATTTTCCGGCACAAATCCCAATGTACACGGGATGTAGTGGAGCAGCCTGTGTATACACATGCTGTATAGTAGGCAATATGTGTACATGTGGAAAAATATGTATTTTTAGCTCTGGATTTTACAAACAGGGATGATAAGTCTGCATAGGGAAATTGAAAAAGGCCTTCTGTGCAAGATTGCATAGGGTGAGGCAAATCTTGCTATAACAGATGCCCCCTAATGTCTGAGGTTAGAGGAGTGTCTACGATGGCCGAAATGCATTATAAACGACCCATAAGTGGAGTGATGGGGAACCAGCTGGAAGAACTAGTTTCTCATTACATTATGCATTGACTTTGCATACATGGTTGCCAATAAAATTACACTGCAGATCCATGTGAAAATATACCAAACAAGTGTCCGTGGCCATGAATAGGTAAATACAAATGCGGTTACATGTAAAAAAGTTGTCATAGTCACGAATAAGGCCTAATAAAACCAGTCTCAAAACCAATATGAAGATATTTGTATACAATGGAGTACAATCCGATCTCCCATGATCACTGAAGTCATATAGGTACTGGTCCAATGAAAAGGAAGCAACAACTTAGGAAAGCTGTGACCACATAGTGATGTCTTCAAGTCTTCTACAAATTTTTCCAAGGGTGCAAGTCTACATCATGTGAATAAAGGAGTTGAGTTCGAACACAATGAGACATTGTTTGATTACCAGTCATTGAGGTATACCGTTAACAAACGTGAGAAAACCTATCGATAATGAAAGTAGGTATCAAGGCACCGAGTACATTCTTACAAGTGTGAATAAAGGAGTCAGCGTCGAACACCTGAAGAATCCATCGATAAAGAGATATTGATGTATTGCCAACTGTTTATGGCAAGAGAGCTTGCCACTAATGACTGCAAGCCTCAAGGTACTCGTAAGACTCTAGGTCATGTTTCCAGAATAAATGGGTTGAAGTCGATGGAAATAGACCCACTGAAAGCAGAGCATTAAGGCATCTCTCATCAGTTAGCACGAGGTACAAAGCAGGAGCTTCATGATTTGGTGGAAATCAGACGAAGAACATGTTCATGAACCAATGACCCTGTGCGTATTTTGCATGTGCCAAGTGAAAGCGGTACACAAAAAAGACCCTCTGAATAGCAACCAATGATGAAAACTGCTGACAAAGGCCAGGAAACCACCAATAAGGCCAATGGCATCTAATACACTACACAAATCCCAATGTGTGAATAGATGTCTTTCCGTCAAACACAAGGGAAACCACCTAGTCAACGACCAATTATGAAGTGTCGACTGTTGGGTTCAAGGTTACCTACCAATGATGAAAGTAAGACCAGGGTGCATGATATGACTACAATATCATGTGATTCTGAGACAAACTGAGGGTATGGCCAACATGCAAAGTCAAGAGTTCTGAGAAATGGATGACACAGGTTGATAGAATTCCTTTGAACAAGAGCATGATACATATGGAGGAATCCAATAACATAGAACCAATGATGAAATCATGAGATGAAGGAGGAATCAACGACACTCTCTATATGGACTGGAAGAGTAACCAACAGGTAGAGAAGACTCTGTAATGATATCATCTTCCTAAGGCCATGCTAATCCCAAAATTATGATGATAAATGGACTCAATAACTTTGTGCTCTGTTCAAAGGCGTCACGACTTCTGCCAACATAAGATAATACTCCCTTCCCGCTCGTTTTTTTTTTTTCATTGACAAATGAATGATATGATACAAAGGAGGAAACAAGTGTCGCAAGTAAGAAAAACTAGTTCCAGTAGTGGAACATACCTATGCTCAATGCAAGGAGATGCATGCGGGAGATGGACACTAGGGGGAATGTTCCCTCCTAGGTATAGGGTGTCAAATTGCGAAGGATATAAACAAGGCTCTGCATGGTTGAGGATGAAAAAGCTGTCGAGGCAAACAGTTTACAACGCAAAGCGAGAACCGACTATAGGCTCAATACTACAAGCGAAGGCATGAGATGAAATCACAACTTAATGCCAAAAAATGTCCCCTTTTTATGTCTTTTAGTCTACTTGGTGTGAAAAATGGATAAATTTGTGCCAAATAGACGCCCTTTCAAATCCAATTTACGAGTGTGAAAGAGACAAGTTCACTCGACAATCTTTTTGCTTTTTGAAGACAAGTTGTTAAGCCCTAATATTGGCTCATTATCCCTTAATTAGGGCATATTATATTAGTAATGTTATTTTATTTATGTCGACTTTAAGCCATTAGTTGTAATTATACCTCCTAGTCTCCTATATATACAAAGGAGACATTTTCATTTTGAATCATCTTGTACTTGAACATTTAAGTGGGGTAAAAGGAAGTTGCCCCCTCGAAGAGGCTTATTATCTGAAATTATCTCTTTTTCAAGGCGTTGAGTATTTTTCCTGAGGTTTTTCTATGCTATATTGATGTTTGGTTCTTAACATATGGTATCAGAGCTCAAGGTCTTGGGGTTTCGCTGCTACATCTGAGACACTGTGGGATTTTCGCTATAAATTTTTTTCTGCAATGTTTCAGAAGGAACGGCTTGGAGGATATTTATTAGATAGATCAAGGTACGTTGGGTTCAAAATTCATCTCCCGAGGCCTTACACTTTCAGAGATACAGCCTGTACACGATAGGGTTCTGGAATCATCCTGAAATGAGTCATTGCGGAATTTTCACTATAAAAAATGTTCTGTAATGTTTGAGACCCTAAACTTTGTAGGCCATTTACAAAAATTAGTAAGATATATGTGGTAAAAATTTCATCTTCTGGGTCATCTTAAATTTGTAGATACATCTTGTGTAAGATAGGGTATCTGACTAGTCCTATTGATTAGTTTCAAGAAGGTGTTCCAGGTAAAACAATCATAACTTCTTGCTAGAGTATCCAAATTGAGTGGGACTGGTTTCATTGGATCGTGGACAGTATGTAGTATTTTGGGTGCAAGTTTTAGAATTTGATATCAATTATTTTGTGCGGGGCATGCTATACAAGTGAGATCTCTTGGAAATGCCAAAAATCGGCAAGTTGTGAGGAAGTTATCGTAAATTCCACTTGGCACATCCAATTTTGATTAGACCTATGGAATTACAGAGAAGAAATATCAGAGAACTACCTAAAGTAAATTTTCATACCCAGAAGGGCCAAAACTTGGGAGATAGAATAGAATAAATATTTTCTAGCAGAACCGCCTCAGAATCAAGATTCAAAAGTGATACTTGGCCAACATGCCACCAAAAAAGGGACCTTCTACACCAAATAAGCCTCCAAAAAATCCTAATTGGACTCTTGATGAAGGTGAAGAAATGCGTAGGGACATAAATGAACTACAAAATAAGA
>ML820468.1:43699-61053 GCA_009831015.1 Picea engelmannii | reverse complement strand
AGGAAACTACCGGCTGAAGATTCCACTTGGGAAGATGAGTCTTTTATACAGAAGCATCCAGAGTTACTCAAGCGTTGTGGACAACACTTGTCTCAAGGGGAGGGGCATGTTAAGCCCTAATATTGGCTCATTATCCCTTAATTAGGGCATAATATATTAGTAATGTTATTTTATTTATGTCGACTTTAAGCCATTAGTTGTAATTATACCTCCTAGTCTCCTATATATACCAAGGAGACATTTTCATTTTGAATCATCATGTACTTGAACATTTAAGTGGGGTAAAAGGAGGTTGTCCCCTTGAAGAGGCTTATTATCTGAAATGATCTCTTTTTCAAGGCATTGAGTATTTTTCCTGAGGTTTTTCTATGCTATATTGATGTTTGGTTCTTAACACGAGTTGGAAAAGAGCCTAAATTAAACTCGTTTGGGAGTCCTTGGGGTATAAGGCAATATGTTTATGAGTGAGAAATGCGGCTCAACATAAAGTCATGTACTAGCTATGAGGGACTCCCGGTCCTATGGAAAAAATATCTGCATGGGCACCAAGTGAAGTAGGGGATATAACTAGGGCACCCATGTTTGGTAAGTCTCTACCACTTGATAACGACACGACTTATAGCAGATGGAAGGTTCTGTGTCACAACAAATGGATTCGTACCTAAGGCATAAAAAGTGACAGTTATAGGATAATGAAAAAATTCATGATGGGATGGATACCTATCCTATATGCTGGGTAATGAAAATACCTACCCACGGTGATGAACGACCAACATAACGTTGAAATCCGCAAGAATCCTGGTGAAAACTACAAAAACCAACTCAATCCACCTTTGTATTAGTCCATTAGGAGAAAAAAATCGCTGAAAACTATAGAAAGTGGATAAAAATTATTTATAAATTGTAACAAAACCAAAAATTACTATACCATTTTGATTTTTAAACCAAATAGTGGAAACTTGATCAAAATACCTTCAAGATTCAACCGGTGACTGCGGGAGCGTCAAGCAACGTAATCAGAAATTGTCTGGACCAAGCAACTTTTCTTTCCTTCCTCTTCATTTCTAGTGGATTAAAATTTTAAATTAGGTTCCAAATTTTGAGTAATTTAGGGCGTACATTATGAAATTCAGTGTACGCAGGTTGTCTCTTATCGGGTCACGTATACGATGGGTTATGCACGCCTGTGAAAACTACAGGGCATGTATGCCCAACCCTATACGCGCCTGTAAGTAAAGTAGCTTGCGTATAGACACACAATCAATGATTTCTATGGTTGCTAACTCAAATTTTGGCTTTCCTTTGGCATGATGGTTCTTGAATGGAGGGAAAGAGAGCATAGGGAGGTCGATGCAGCTGTGGATCGAGATCCGAGGGCCCAAATGGCCTTGAGGAGATGTGACTTATATAAATTTTGGGTGCTCAAAGGGATGAGGGTCTAGGTGAGGTTGATTGAGATGCTTGTGGGTTACTGGGACCCTGAGAGTGAAAGATTCATCCTCGATGGGAAACCATTGAGGATTGAAGTAGAGGATATCTACTTTTTGACTGGATTATCATGCATGGGAGAGGTTGTAAACCTCAAATCACGGGGAGCAGGGAGCAGAATGAAAACAAAGGAGTACATAGACACCCACTATCTAGCAAGGACTTCAAAGGTAGGAAGTCAACTCCTTATCCGAGCGATAAACAATCTTAGCCTGAATATTGTTGTCCTCGTATTGACCAAGATCATAGGTTCGACCTTGTTGCATCAAGCATCAATATCACTCATGTTCTATGCAGTACAATGTTTGAGACCTATAATATATGACTGGTGTACCTCACTACTGGAAAATATGAAGAGCCAGTTGACAGAGTGCAAACAAGGAGTAAGAGGAATTTTGAGTTTTCCTCTATCTTATGCAGTTTCTTCTTTGAGCAGGTTCCAGGCTTGGGACCTAGAGTTGAGATTCTTCCAAGAGGACCTCACGATCAAGCCATGGCATGATGGACTAAGGTAATGAAGTGGCAGGGGGGAGGTAGGGTGCTCACACCCTACAACGAGGATTTCTTCTACTGGTGGCAACGACAAGTCATTTTCCTAGATGACTATCCCCATGGGGGGATAGAATTCCTAGTAGATCCAGACATGCCACTTCCACCAGGGTCTGCCTATGGTGATGTAGGTATTTTGAATGTTTTTAAATATTTCATTTTTATTTTTATTTTTGTATAATAGAAAAAAAATATTTTTGGATGATGCTTAAGTACTAATTAGACACTTGTGTAATGCAGACGTGGGTCCGCGACGGTCGGAAGGGCTTCCTCGACATCGATGGAGGAATCAGGGAGATGAGGTGGTGGGAGGAGAAGCTGAGAGAGTCCTACAAAATGTGCAAGGAAACCTATCTTGTTTGACTCATAAGATTCCCATGGTTCAGGTAGAGGATCTGCGAGAAGCCATGCAACGTCAAGTGGTTGGTGTGACTAGAGCTTGGGTGCGACTCTTTCGGCGTATCAAAAACGTCGTAGTTTTTTACCATGACACACATCCGACACCACATGCGTAGATGTTGTGGATATTGTAGTACCGACTGCATGTGTGTATTGAGGGTATTAGCCCCAATTTTGTACTATAAACACCATATTTTTTGAAATATATATAAAAAGGGATCTTCGACTTTAATTATATCTTACAATGTGTACATTGATGAGATGGTTTTCTTTGCTTTAGTTATGTGATAAATGCCAATCTAAAACGAAATTAACATAAACATTGGATACATGTTTAGAACTCCTAGGAATGTGATAATATGTAATAAAATCAAACTGTCGTTCTAAAAGATGTACCCGTAGGAATCGTCCGAGTAAAGTAGGATCACGCACGCAGTAACTACCGCTCAACTAACATACTACTAACTGGGAATCCAGGCGAACCTCTAAAGATCGAATACCTGTGAGACAACATCGCGCAGAAGTTCTATAATGACGTTATATTTGGCCACATTATTCGTGGATGGCCCTAGGCATACACCACCTGAAGACACCAGTATACCCTCAGGTGAATAAAGCACCCAAGCGACGGAAACCAAGTTCCGTGTATGACGACCGGATCTGTCTGCGAATCCTAGTTATACTGAAGACTCCGTTGACATCTACCAACCAAGGGAAAACTCGATAAACAATTTGAAGATGAAAAGAAAGGGAATATATATATATACACACACTAAATTACATTAGTATACAAAGAGTTACACCCAAGCCTGGGGCTCAAGCATAATATCTTTTCGAGTAGAGCCCGTTCCTGGGCTCAACCAACATTTTACCTTCATAATATTCTAACTCATAGGCTCCTTTTTCTAAGACCCGTCACATGATATAAGGACTGTGCCAGATGGGTTTAAACTTGCTTGCCCCCAACGATTCTTTGGCTTGATCATACAGGAGGACCAAGTCACCCTCAACATTCAACCGAGGACAGACAAACTTATCGTACTTGACCTTGACATGTGTTTTGTTTTCCTCGATAGTCGTAGAGGCGTCTCGATGCTGCTCGTCAAGACTCTCTAGGTGTGCAAGGCATCGTTCGAGATCATAAGTGTTAGGTAGGAGCGCAACTGCCAACTTAAGAGAAGGGATCTCACATTCAATAGGTAAAATCAACTCTACACCGTGTGTTAACTAGAAAGGGGAAAATCCGGTGGCAGTCTTGACCGAGGTTTGGTATGCCTAGAGTGCAGGATATAACATAATGTGCCAGTCGGACTTACTCTAACTGGCAATTTTTTGCAAAATGGTCTTGAGAGACTTGTTGACGGCTTGTACTTGTCCATTTTCCCGGGGGTAATAAGGAGAATAATTACCATCTCTAAACCCCAACTTAGATGCTATCTCTTCCATCATTTCATTCTGAAATTGACTGCCATGATCAATGACAATCTCACTCAGGATACCGATCTGGGCGATAATTTGATTGAATACGAAGAAGGTGACAGTATTCCTGTCGGATTTAACTGTAGGCATGGCCTTGACCCACTTAGTAAAGTAGTTGATGGCCATGATAATGTGTTGATGCCCCCCAGCTGAAGTTGGGTTGCAATCCACAAAGTCCACCCCCCCACTTGGTGAAGGGACTAATGGTAATGACTGGATGAAGAGGGGCTGGATGAGGGAACATTTTTCGAGTGAACACCTGTTAGGGGTGACACTTCTTAACCGCTTCAATACAATATTTAAAGATAGTAGGCTAGAAATCACTGGCTGGAAATTTTTTTTGGGCTGTCGCAAGCCCGGATAGATGACCACCATAAGCCCCAATGTGGAAATTGTTCAGGATAGACTCGACTTCTCCGTGATTTAAACAACGACACAAGATATTGTCTATTCCTCGGTGATACAAACTATCACCGATGATAGTATAATTATTAACTTGGTACCTTACACGCCGTCGGTCATCTCATGAGAGATGCTGAGGGAACTTCAAAATTTGAATATAGAGAACAATATATCCATACCAGGGGTCAGATGACAAGACAAAAAAATGTGTTCATCCGCAAAAGAATCAACATGGATAACATCCTCATCTAATTGTGGAAAGTCGAATATTAACTTCACGAAGACTAGCGATTTCTTGGATTTCGCAGATGCGAAATCGAGATCAAACTCTTGTAAAATGAAAATCCATTTATTATATTTCCCCCCTATGATACGCCTGGTAAGGATGTATTGAAATGGATTGACATTGACAACCACAATAGTCTTGCAAAGAAATATATAATGACGTAAACGTTGGATTGCATGAATGACAACCAAAGGTATCTTTTCAACGTGAGAATAATTAAGTTCAGGACCAGCTAAGTTTTGACTAAGATAGTAAATGATGTGCTTGTGGAGCTCATCATCCTTCGAAACCAAAACCATACCAATCGTCTCCTCAAACGTGGCAATATAAAGCAATTAATCCCTACTTTAGTCAGGAGACTTCAGTAGAGGCACCGATACCAAGGCTTTATTCAAATCATCGAAGGACTCCTGTGCTCACTCATCCTAGACAAAAGGGGTGTCCTTCTTCAAAAAACGCATGAAAACCTTAGTGATATTGGAATAGTTTACTATAAACCGACGAAGAAAGTTAGCTTTCCCCTGTAAACCTTGAAGTTTTCTAATCGTGCGTGGGGGAGGCAATCAAGGTATTGCCTCAACCTTTAGTGGATCTAACATGACCCCGGTCTTAGAAATTAAAAAACCAAAAAGATGACTCGACCTAATGCAAAAGATGCACTTATGAGGGTTCAACCAAATTCTATAGTAACAACATCTTTTGAAAACAAGATGAAGGTGCGTAGTGTGATCCGCTCTCTTGCAAGAGTGAGCAACAAGATCATCAAGGTAAGCTTCAACTATGTGCTTAAGATCATGAAAGGTGAAGGTCATGGCACATTGAAAGGTTGCTCCGACGTTTTTAAGGCTGAAATCCATTTTCTGATATGCGAAAGTACCCCAAGGACAAATAAATTCTATCTTGTGTTGATCCTTAGGTTTAATTTCAATTTGGTTATATCCTGAAAATCTGTCCATAAAATAAAATACTTCGCTTCCTGCACACTCGTCGAGAATCTGATCGATGAAATGTGTCGGGAAGTTGTCTTTAGGATAGGCCTTGTTCAGGTGATGCAGGAGCATCGCCCACGTCAAGCGAGCCAGCACATCGAGCGGAAGACAGCTGGGTAGCGCCAGCACAAATTTTGGAAAACACTTGGAAGTTGTTGCGCGATCTTAAATGAATCATTTAGGAAACGACGCACTTGTATATTGTAATGGACCCTAAGCGGATAGCTCATGACCTTAGGTAGATGAGGCATTTAATAGAGTTAATGTAAGTAGATAGAACATTTAATTGTAGATTTGATAGCTTTAGAATTGTGAGGGAAAACGGATATAGACACCCTCCTTTGTACATTGTAAAAATCAATCAAGCATTCTGAAGAGAGAGCCGCAGAGAAGTGTATGAATAACCTCCATGTACGGACATTGAATTAATAGAAGAAAGCTTTGATTCAATTCCATGGTTGTGTTAGTCTCTGTGTATTGTTGATATTCTGTTCTTGAATGTTTGCTTCTTGTCATGCATTTGCTTTTATAGGCTGTGTATGTGATTTCATGGTTGAAGTGAAGTCTACGAGAACAAGGAGTTAGTTTCAATTGTTTCTCTATCTTGAACCAGAGAATTCCTGCAAGGAGTGCAGTTGAATTTTGTCCGCAAGGAGTGCGTAACTGCAGGGTTCAAGTAGATAGAACTTTTGTTTCTAAGTTCTCAGAGGTGTAGATTGACACTAGAGCCGTGCAAGGCGTGCGCAGGCTGGAGAAAGACTTAGGGTTGCGATTTTGAGCAAAGAGGTGGAAAGACTGCTGTTGCAGGAGTGCGCAGAGTCGAGTGACTTTGACACTTAGTGTGTTTGAAGAATTGCCGCAAGGAGTGCGTGCAAGAAAACTTTCTGAGAAAATTGAAGTCGTCGAAGCTCAGGAGGGATAGACCTTCAAAGTTAGTAAAAGACAGCGAGGAAGTCGCGTGAACAAGTTGAGGAGAAGCGAGCGGGTTGGCGCACAAGTCTCGTGGAGAGACCCTTCTTGTTCGAGGGTTGCATAAGAAGGAACATGAACATAAAGTTTACAGTGTAGGCGGAAGGAAGTTCCAAACTCAGTTGAACAAGAGTCGTCGATCAGGGTTACGAGGAACATTGGTTCTATTCGTGAGTCGGCGCATCGGGAGTTCACGAGGTAAGACTCCTACTTTGTATAAGGGAAAACGCGAGATTGTGGGAAGCGAAGTCTCGACAATCCCGTGTATAGTGTGGTCATAGTCGGGTGACGTGGCAGGTGGTCTCGGGACATCGGGTCTTGGGAGTTGAAGAGTCGTGAGATTGGTCTCGTGAGTGGCGAGGATGCGAGGTGGCGAGATTACGAGTTGTCGGTATCTCGGTGTTTTGGATCTCAGAGGTGGGGACCCCAAAGGCATAGTGTCGCGGGGTGCGAAGTCGCGATAGCGCGAAGCTGCGAAAAAGAGAAATTCCAGAGAGCATAAGAAAAGGTCGGGACATCGGATCTTGGGAATCCAAAAGATTAGTATTCAACTACTGAAATGACGAAGTCGCGAGGGCCGAAGAGAACCTGTGGGGTGCAGAATTCCCGATTGGGGATTAGAAGAACCATTGAGTTCTTCGGGCCATGAGGGAAAGAAGGTCATGAGGAGAGCGGTCGTGCTCACGAGGAGTGCGGGCTGCACCATCAGGTCATGAAAGTCCATACATACATGGATATTTCCTTGCTTCTTATTCACCAAAATGAGGTTGGATACCCATTCAGTCAAGGGAACTGGGTAGATGAAGCTAGCATTAAGTAGCTTCTCCACCTCTACCTTAATAGCAGGGGCCTTCTAGGGATTAACATATCTAAGATGTTTTCGAACAGGTTTAGCATCCAAATAAGTTCTAATCTCATGTTAGATAATACGAGGATCGATTCTTGGCATCTCTTCATATGACCAAGCAAATACATCTCGAAATTCCTTGAAGAGTTTGGTGTAGATCAGGATTTATTCTGGCGAACAATCTGCACCGATATTTACATTTTCAACCTTGCTAGGGGTACGAGAGATATCGATCGTGATGGTAGGAGAAATACTCACCATATTTCCTTCGACATAAATGCCATGCGTATCAAGTGGAACTACGACGTGACCGACTATCTCACTCAAAGTAGATCGAAAGTCATCTTGTTTGATTCTTTCAATCTCTGGGAGAAAATAAGAGAGATGATGCATATCATCCCAAGGGTTTTTGGAACTATTCATGGCTTCGATGGTAGCTTCGTCTGAAGGCAAAGTCTCATCAAGCAAATCATGTGAGAAAGACAATGAAGTGGCCCACACGAGCCTACGAACAAGATCCTCCTCTTCCGTTGGTGAGGTAACATGAGCAGGATTGGTGGAAGAGTCAAGAACAACTTGATATGCAATCTTCGCTGTTGATAGTGGCATGGAAATTCCAGCATGCAACTAACGTTCACATGACGAAGTTGGGGAAGGTAGGGTCCACCGATCACTAAAATAGGAAGTGCATAAAGGAATGGACCTCCCTATCAAGACAAGCCTACTGGACATGGCGTAAACGTGATGACTTGGTGCCACGAATTCAAAAGTACCCATAAGGGAAAAATACATTTCGACACCGATATTCTCAGTTGCCAACTCAGAATTGTCGATCACAGGGATCGAGGGTCCAATAGATGCATGAGGACTAGAGTTCGCAAAGGATAACTGGTCAATTACCACAATCTTCCCTTCATGAGGAAAACAAAGAGTACTGAAGACAGACGATACAATGATGACTATAGCATAGGTCCAATTGTGTCCTAGTAACAGGTTATAATCTAGAGGTGCATCAACTACCTCGATCTCCACCTCTACCATCTTCCCACACAACTTGATCGAAAAGGCAGGAAGAATACCGTGAGGGTGGAAATAATGACCGTCAAAAGTAGTCAACATGTTCAATGACTTAGAAAGAGTCAAATAACCGAGAGATTTCCAACAGATCAAGGACATCACACACATAGCAACGCCTTCATCAACAATCACACACTTGATGGTATACTTTGAGTATTCCACGTGGATTTGGAATGCCACATGGTAAGGCAAGCAAGGCTTCACATCTATGACGTAAAACTTGATAACTTTTGAGCCACTGGGTTCTAGAGCTCCTAAAGTAGATAGTAAGGCATTCATCTGTGAAGGACACGTCTGGAGTACCTCCAAAGCCGACATCGCACAAGGGGTTTGACCCAGGTCCTCAACAATAGAGTAGTTCTGGGAGACTCTAGCATTTGGGTTGTAGGTAGAGCGCTTGAGTACTCCTTTCGGAATATGAGGTGGTGGCTCTAGTTTTTCAATATGTAAATTCATCTCCGGGGGAGGACGAGGATATTCTAGACCGGGAATAACTTGTGAAGAGCTATAATCTTGAGATCGAGTGGCTACATGAACTTTCGCATCGACCATATTGATACATGAACGGTCGCCATCTTACAGCGATGAGTTTTGACTCCCACCAACCGCATTTTTGGCATTTGAGGAGATCGAGGCCATGTGATGGTTATGTGGAAATGGATTCGTCAACACAATGGGCGGTTGAGATAATAGCCTCATATCTTCTGCAAGTTTGGGGCATAAATGTGTAAGGTGATCATTTGTGCAAAGATTACAGGGAAAATTCACCTTACGTCTTTCTCATTTTCCCTCTCCAGCATTATTATTCATCTTCTCATTATTACCATTGTCCTTGGGTTTATTACCATTTTTCCCACCCTTATGATTATTACGTCCTTTCTTCTTATTCCCGCATGGTTGCTGGTTACCATTTGGGTTTGATGATGATTGCACATAATGTACATTCGACGATTGAGTGGGGTTGGAAGACACAAATGAAGCCTAACCTCCTGCAGATTGGTTTAAAGACAACTCTCTCAAATGTCTTGTCACCGAGTCTGTGGATTTTACATTGGTGGATCCTAAAATTCCATTGGCACGAGGTCCAAGATTTTTTCTAGGGTCATAAGTTGACCACGGTTCATCCAAAATAACGTGGTATAACATCCTAGACTGAGCATATATCAGATCTAGTTGCTAGGCTTTAAAGATCGCTTCTTCCTCAGTGGTAACCCCGATAGTAGCAACATCCTTCGAGATAGGAGGGTGAAAAGACTTAAGGAACCATTCTAAAATAAAGGTCAGGGGTATGGGGGTCTTAATCAACCTCTTCCGTCTACGCCATTCCTGGATATGATCTGAGATATGAGTGGATGTGTCATGGCGTAAAGTCGACATAAGTTCTAGGCCATCATTGTAATGAATCAACAATTGGAAGTGGTTAAGGAATATCAACAACAACTGACTAAAGGTCCCATATGCCCCCCTAGGTAGCTCAATATACCATTTCGCAACAACCCCAATGAGGGTGTGTTGAAACAATCTTAACCAAATAGAATCTTCATTAAGGGAATTCGAGGAGCACCATAGGTGAAAGGTAGTAACATGATCACCAAGATCCTCACCATTCTTACCTTCGAATTTCTGGATTTCTGAAGGAAGCTTGGTGGGGACGGGGGGCCATGTAGGATCATGACTCACAGGGTCATTCATCAACTTAGACAATTTTGGCAGATTAAGCGTGGCCAGAAAAGGGAGACATGGTTGTGGCATCTGGCCCCAGGCTCCCAAGAAAGA
The DNA here is from genome assembly GCA_009831015.1 of Picea engelmannii. Lineage (NCBI taxonomy): Eukaryota > Viridiplantae > Streptophyta > Pinopsida > Pinales > Pinaceae > Picea > Picea engelmannii. The sequence continues at coordinate 50,792 of ML820468.1, read as the reverse complement.
TGGTGCTTGAGGAAATGCAGCCCATCCAGGGTTCTGGTAAGCACCATGGCCCTGTCCGAGATTGTAAGACCCTCCTCTGGGCTGATTCATAAAAGTTTGGTTGGGCATCATTCCAGTAGGAATGTTCTGTTGGAGGTTATAAAAATTTCTCCCCACTGGAGTGGATCTGAGTTGGGGGTTGCCCAAAGCGTGAAACTGACCTTCTCCGGGTGGGAATCCAGAGGATAGAGGTGGATTTGTCATGCCAAATGTATTGGTCAGAATCAACACTGAGGAGGTAGGGGTATAGGAAAAAACTTGAGACGAATATTGTCCACCAGGTTGGTTGTTCCACCCAGAAGTAGGAGGATTAGACCCATGGTTAAAAGCAGGAAAACCTCCCATATTAGGAGTCATTTGAGGGATTTGAGACCCACCAAATGAAAATGGAGTATAAGGAGGTGTAGTGCCTCGAAGCCCAATGCTAGCATTAGTGCCGGTAGCTGGGATGGCGCTCGAAAACTACAAATTAAAGTTAGACATACCATAGGAAAAATACTAGAGGCCATAGGGATGGACTGGACATTATAGCCCAGTGAGTGACCAAGAGACCCAAAAGGGTTTGAGGCAAGAGATTGAGCATTCACTATAAGCCGAGCCATAGTAATGATAGGTGCCTTTGGCACTACAACCATTATGGTTACATGAGTCGAAGGGGTGCCATTAACTATAGTGGGTGTGGGAGTTGAAGGGCTCCCAATATTCTCAAGACTAGGTTCAATACTCATCCTTGTAGAATCACAAGTCTGAATAGGGGATGTGTGTGTACCATGCCTAATAAATCTACGCCTTTTAGAAGGAAAAGACTCAAAATTCGATGGTAACTATAAAAAATGAAGAGACTGACGGGGACATTGGTCCGACTCCACGATAACTTAAGACTCTAGAGACGAAAAATCAATCCTAAGGCCCACTAGTAATCAAAGAACACACCAAAAGTCAAACGACCAATATGCATACAAACGAGGTAAAGTGACTGAGAGTGGACTCCCTCCCTAAAGAAGGTATGTCTCGCCCAAGAGGGGCCTGAGACTCTCTGCTAAAGATCAGAGGTAACATAATTAGTTATAAGGGCCCTCGTGGGCTTAACAACTAGTTGGTTAGATCCCCCCGGAGAGGTAATCCTCCATAAAGGCTGTGTGCTATCCGACTCTTATATGACCCAAGATACCTGCAGAATAACCCCTACAAGTAACCTATGTGGCACCTAAGTCAAGCAACTAATAAAACATTGTATAACCGATGCACAAGCGAGCAATCATAAGTCAGGTCCACTGTATGGGCAAGGTAGAAAAGCCCGAAACCTTGAAAGTACCGCCTCTCATGGAGGTAAATGCACTAGCACGATCCCCAGATACAAATAGATCCCCAGAAATATCTATGACGCTAAGAAGGTATCTATGGGATATGCCTTCAACCAACCTCTCATGACCTCATGATTAACTCTGGTGTGAGTGGAGCCTCCTGATATTACCAATTATACAATGGATTTCTCCACTCCCTTTCTCAGACACATATGTTGATTTAATTTCCTTGGAGAAGTTTACTCACAAAATCCTATTCCAAGGCACTAAATCCTAATCTAGTTTGTGTACCCTAGAAAATAAAATCGCGACTAATCAATTTTAAATTATAGTGTTAATTTTAGTGGTCGTGATTACTCAAAAATGTATGGTAGTGAAACTCATGATGTTATGACTTTGCAAGAAAAGTAAATATGAATATAATGAAAAGTCCTAACTTCAATTTTCAATGAATGATATTCTTCTAAAAACAAATGCAATTTTCAATTTCAACTCTGCAATTCTGAAGTAAAAATGCAATCTTTCAGTATATGCACTAAGTTAATGACAAGGACTCAAAAGACCAAAATGCCAATCAATGCAAAATGCCTATTTTTTTTTGTATTTTCAATATAATAAAAATGAAAATGCATGGACTAAAAGCAACTTGATATATAAACTCTACTGTGTATAGAAATAAATAACTCAAGTAGGATACCAAGCAACAAATCACCCAACCCAATGTACGAGGACAATCAAAATGAAAATATGATGAGAAAGACTCCGCCCATAAATTTAACCAAAGATAGGTTTCCTGTCATCCCTCAAGCACTTAACAGGCACTACAAAGACCCAAGAAGGCTAAAAAAACATCAAATACAACCCAGCAACCACCAGACCAAGAAAAAATGTAAGGAAAGATGATGTACATGACTTTTTATTCAAACAGAGTGTATGTACGCATCTTGCATAGGGACAACCTGCGTATATACGCGATTGTCAAAGCAAAAAGCGTGTATATGTTTCAAAAACAAGTCCAGGCAAGGGAGAAGGATGAAAACTTAGATCCATAGTGAACAGAGGTTGTCAAGCAATGATATGACAATAAACACGATAGGAACGAGAGCAATCTAAGTAGAAAAGTACTCCAAACCCTAAGAAAAAAGATTTAATCCCTAGTATGGTCACCAATTCTGTTACGAGGAACATTTCTCTATGGATAGGGTAAACCACAACAGACGTAAATGACTGCAGAAATCAACTCTATCCCAAAAACATGCTATATAAACCAATATGCAAGTGAGATAAGAAAGAGGCCTACCTCGTTGAGATGTTCGATGAAGTCCACCATTGAGCACTTTGACCCAAAGCTATATACCTGCAACTAGTTCTCAACAACCAAGAAAAGAAAGCACATGGTGATAATATAAAAGGTTAGCACATTAGATAGAATAATCCATTAATATACATAACAAATACGCCCATGGATAATAACTCAAATATTTGCAAGATATCAATTGGATGTGAAATGAGTGTTTCTATTAATAAATGATCAACATAAGTGAAAATATTACAGACTTTTGTTTCAGCATGGTTCAGAATCGAGAAACTAAGTTCCTTCCAACTAGGCCTCCACCACTTCAATCCTCCACCAAAGGCAAGCTCATAAGAGAGAAAAAACGAGGTTCTCAATCAATAAGGGAAGAGCTTGGGGGCTGAACACTGTGTTCAGACTTAAAGGACAAGGGGATGCAGACTCAATAGGAAGTAAATAATTTCTCCAGAGTAACTTTGCTCTCAAAGTTGAATTCTTTCTCTTCTTTCCATAGCTCAGAATTGGCCCATTTATATCCTTCAAAATGGAACTGAAGGGCCAATTCAGAACGTTTCCAGTAAATGGAAGGCCAAGGATCATAGATCTCCTATCGTGACATGGAAACCTAACATTAATTTTCATTTTCTGGCACAAATCCCGATGTACGTGGGATGTAGTGGAGCAGCCTGCGTATACGCATGTTGTATAGTAGGCAAGATGCATACATGTGGAAAAATATGTATTTTTAGCTCTGGATTTTACAAACATGGATGATAAGTCTGCATAGGGAAATGGAAAAAGGCCTTCTATGTAAGATTGCATAGGGTGAGGAAAATCTTGCTATAACACTTAAGAGAAGAAAATGTTTAATGTCTTGTTTTAATCTACCCATGTAAGCTTCCAACAAGTGTCAGTCACTTATGTTATCTACCCTTGTGGCCAATACCTGGAATTCTGAGCTATAATTGTCAATATCACTTAAGTGCTTGATTCTTGTCAATTGACTAAAATAGTCTTGTTCCCAAACTTTCCCATATTGTGCTTCTAAGGCTTCCTTTTCACTATCCATTGATACCATTGATATGGTTTTATCTCAAAGTTCAAGGTTTCTACGTGAATCCTTTTCTTATCATCCATAATATTATGTAGTTCAAAATATTTCTCTATTTGGTTCAACTAGGTAAAGAGCTATGTACCATCAAACTTATTTAATTCACTTTTGGGAAAGTCGAATTTAAGACCCCCACCATAATTAACTCCACTATTGGAGTTATATTCACTAGTTGAAAATGGATTATTATTGGTAGTTTGTTCAACATGAATACTACGTTTATTTTCATGAGTCCCTTGCATTTTCATATCTCCTTTAGGGAATCTCTCATCTATAGCTTGAAAGATCATGTAAGACATGGAATTTTGCATTTCCTTCATGGAATTTTGTATTTCTTATTTAATTTCATTCTTATTTTCTTCCATCTTATTTTCCATATCATCCATCTTTGTTTCCATTTCTTGAATTTGTCTTTGTTATTTTAACCAATTATTATAATTTTCACTAAAATCCTCAAGTTGTTCCTCCAATTTGGACAACCTATTATGTATGTCCTCATTTTCTTTTTGAGTCACAGACAAGACTTCTAGAGGTTTAATTGGTGTTGACATATTTATAAGACCCATATGGATTAATAGTAATAATACTCTATTCTATCTTTATCACAAATTTTGAATCACTAGAAACAAATATTCCAATAAAAAGTTATGCCAATTGTAAGTTACGTACCTTTCAAACCCTTAATTTGGAATCTGTCCTCCTGTCTGACCTTTCTTCTGATGTATTTTTACAATTTCATCCCTTCTAAGTCTGAAACTTCTTCATTTAGTACTCTAATATGTCCTCTCTACAATGCCATAGGTCTGACCAAAATTGGATGTGCCAAGAAAACGTTAGGGTAACTTCCCCACACCTTGCTTATTTTGGCCTTTCCCGGAGAGAAAACTTGTACAACGTGCCCCACACACAATATTTTATATCTAATTATGAAACTTGTACCAAGATTGCTAAAGACTGTTCTATTTCCATTGAAGCTGGTCTCACTAAATGTGGAGCCTCCCTGAATAATATATGACGATTTTTCCCAGAAGACCTGTTTGAGACTAGTTAATAGGACTAGTCAAATACCCTATCTTCCATAGGGTGTATATCCTAAAGTATGATGACCCAAAAGCTGAAATTTTTACCAAAAATACCTTTATAATTCTTGTATATAACCTCCAAGCTTCAATTCTTGAATCGTCCGAGAAAAAAAAGTTATAGGGAAAATTCTAAGATGACTTGCTTGGAGAATAAAAACCCTAGGATCAATGAGCTTTGATGCCAAATGTTAATATCCAACGCCTTAAAATTGATAAAAAGTCAATAATTTCAGTCCACTTCGAGGGGGAAACCTCCTTTTACAATATATCCACTTCATAATACAATAGGAGATGAGAGAAGATGATCCTAATACTAGATCTCCTTGATATATATATATATATATATATATAGAGGAGACAAAAGGTTCCAATTATGATGAAAGGGTGTAATGAAGGGTTCTAGTCGACCTACTAGAAATGTAATAATTCAATATATAGGGATTAATATGGGGTTTTATACATAACATGGGGCTTTGTTTAGGGTAAAATGGGTCTTTGTCTAGGGCTTAACAAAAACTGTCCTTGACCTCTTGTCTTGAACTCTTGCATTTGTTCCACCAATGTTTCCATGACTTCACTCACTTCTTTCGTCCTTTTCTTCACTTGAACCATCTCTACCAAGGGTTATGACTCCTCTATTGTTGGTGTTAGTTGAGCCTCCTCCTCAACCAATAGAGCCCACTTCCCTTGCATTGTACATTTCCTCATAAAATGATTCCGCGAACAGAGGTAACATTCAATCAACCTATCTTTCCTCACGATCAGTTTGGTATGATTCTTTTCTACTGTGCTACTTCATGTTGGATGCTCTCCTCCCTGAGTTCTCCCAACATAGACGATACCAAAGTCTCAATACTCATTGTCAATTCCTTTAGTATGTTGATCTCATACTCATCTATTCTTCATATCCATTCATCCTCTCCAAAGCTTCTTGGAGTTTCTCGAATCGTTGATATACATTGTCCTTCTTGACCTTCCAAGCTTCGTCACTTGCACCATCCATTTGACCTCTTGACCTTTGCCACTTGGTCTTCTCAAGAGTTATGTGCAACTTCTTTTCATCATTCCAAGTTTATAATGAGGCTTGCTGTAATATACACATCCAAGTGCTCGATTCACCCTCATGAACTTCATCGTTGGTCTGCAAATGCACATAGGACTGGATTCAAACCACATGTGACGGAACAACCCACTTTTCTAAACCATTCACCAAGGTATGCACCCAAGTACCTCTATGTTCGGTTCTGCAGGAAGTTCTACGATACTCTTGTGTTCATACACCTTGCCCAAGTGCTCGATTCACCCATGAAACTCTGCGCTTGGCTTGATTAAGGGGCATGCCCATGTTTGCGCACAAGTCATGGCTTCGTTTGCAACTCGGCCCTTCACTTTCATAAAAAACCACCAAGTCTGCACTCATGTTTCCTCTGCAATGGGTTATTCCTTCAAACCCTCACCAAGCCTGCGCCCAAATTACCTTTCCAAAAAGTGTGCCCCTCTCCCACCACTATTCTGACTACAATAGTGGTGAAGACCACTAAACTGTTTGTCAAGTTTTCTTTAATACCACCTGTCACGACGCCATAGGATGCATGATTAGATCTTGTGATCGTTCACCTTTCGAGGGAATGTGACATCGTGACGGTTCTTACTTGGTTGCTTGGCACACCAAGAAAACTTCATCTAGACTATGCCTCCTCACATAGAGCATAGCCATACTCTGTTCTAGGCTACCGATGAGTCACCCTCCTACTCTAGTGCAACTCTTGCTTAATTAGATATTTGTTAACACAATATAACACTTAGTATTATTTAAGAATGCATCCATGAACATGAGAATCCAAGAGAACAACTGCAAAACAAATGAAGACAAACACAAAAATAGTGCGGGTGGCACAAACCGTTCCTAACACCCGACTAAGTCTTTGTTATTGTGAAACAATTACAATATGAGCACTACCGACTCTATTTACAAATTCAACAGAATCACATGACTTTCCTCACCTCACCAAGACACTCAAGAACAAATTCATCACACCAATACTCTTTGTCGCAATTGTCTCCACAACCACTTGTGGTGCACCTAAGATGTGCCCACAACCCAAACTTGTTGTCCTTTTGTTTCTGCAGAATTTCACCAAGCGAACATAGATTTTGGTTTTTCCTCACACATGCCTCCACATACCCACATTTCCAAACTTCCCCAAAACCTTCCAAAGCATCCAACTCTTGGCTACTTGTTATCCATATTGGAAACTCTACC
>ML820468.1:0-21846 GCA_009831015.1 Picea engelmannii | reverse complement strand
TATCTGATCAGGATTAGATGGTCTGATCAGATGTATTCACTACCTCTAACCTATGGGCTATCTGATCAGGATTAGATGGTCTGATCAGATGTATTCACTACCTCTAACCATTGAAAATTTAAAAGAACTTGGTCATGCTTGAAAGGTATGACCAAGTTGCTATTATTGCATGGGGCTTTTTGTTTCCATTCTTTTATGCCCTCTTTTCTCTTTTTCTTTTCTTTTCTTTTCTTTTTCTTTACAAATTATTTGAAGAAATGAAATATCATTTGTCAACAAGATCACCAGATACAGATAATATCCAAGTCATAAGTTGATACCCATAATTTATGGGGTGATAACAAGATGGATGAACTTATATTGGGTTTGGTTACTAGTGAACCACTTACCCTAGTGAAAAAATTTCCTTTCTTTGACAACCCAATAGATTTGTATATTCCACTAGTGGGTACTCTTCAACTTGATTTCCAGGATTCAACCCACTATAACTTTCTCAATGCAATCCAGGTTGAAATTTGTGTTATATAACTATTTCCCCCCCTTTGAGGTGTCTAATAGAGGTTGAAACTGTTTCCAAAGCAAATCCACATTAAAGACATGGTGTGAGACAACAAATGATGGAATATTTAGTTCCAAAGTTGAACAATAGTTAATCAATGGAAGAAATGTCGAATATTAGAATAATGACATAAAAGAATACACACACACACACATACACACACTACTAATCCCTAGACAAATCCCATGTTATGTATAAACCCCTTATTAATCCCCTTATTTAATTATTACTTTTATTGTGTTATATTTGAATGTAGGCTCTTAACCCCTTCATCACACCCTTTCATTATAATTGTACACACACACACACACCAAGGAGACCTAGTCTTAAGATCATCTTATCTCATCTCATATTATGTTATGAATTAGATATATTGTAAAAGTAGGTTTCCCCTCAAGGCGGACTATAGTAATTGAATTTTTTTTACCATTTTTTAAGGCGTTGGATCATAACATTTGGTATCAGAGCATTGATCCTAGGGTTTTTCTTCTCCAATTAAGTCATCTTATCATTTTTGTTATAATGTTTTTTCTGGGATGATTAAAATAGTGAAACTTGGAGGTTATTTAGAAGACATTATAAGGAATCTATGGTAGACGTTTAATCTTTTGGGTCATTACACTTTCAGAGATATACCCTGTGGAAGATAGGGTTTTTGACTAGTCGTATTACTAGTTTCAAACATGTGTTTCGGGTAAAATCATCATATCTTTTTTAGTGAGGATCCAAATTTAGTGAGACTAGTTGCATTTGGAAGAGGGAAGTCCTTAGTATTTATGGTACAATTTTTAGATTAAAACATCAAACATTGGACATGTGGCATTCTGTACAAGTTCAATCTCTAGAAAAATCCAAAAAGCACCAAGGTTTGGGAAAGTTATAATAACTTTCACTTGACAAATTAAAATTTGGTCAGTCCTATGGAATTGCAGAGAGGACATATTAGAGTACTACAAGATGAAATTTCAGACTAAGAAGGGTTGAAATTGTAGAAATACATCATAAGGAAGGTCGGCTATGAGGACATACTCCAAATTAAGGGTTTTAAAGGTACACAACTTACAATTGGCATAAATTTTTATTGGAAGAGAAGGAAGGTCGGCTAGGAGGAAAGACTCCAAATTAAGGGTTTTAAAGGTACACAACTTACAATTGGCATAAATTTTTATTGGAAGATATATTTTAGGTGATTCAAAATTTGTGATAAAGAGGAAAAATACTAGAATTAGTATTTTGTCACACGGCTCCAAGGGTTCCTCCAAAAATTACTTCACCAACTAAAAATATCACTAAAAGTAGGGAACATATGGAGAATAATATGGATGAAAACAAAAAATAAATACAAAATTCCATGTCTTCCATGTTCTTTCAGGCTCTAGATGAGAGACTCACTAAAGGAGATATCAAAATGCAAGGGACTCATGAAAATAAAGGTAGTATTCAGGTTGAACAACTTGTTGATAATAAGAAACTTTCAAGTGGATTTAACTCTAATAATGGAATTAATTATGGTGGGGGTCCTAAATTCAAATCTACTAAGATTGAATTAAAGAAGCTTGATGGAACAAAGGTCTTTACCCTGGTAAACCAAATAGAGAAAATTTTTGAATTGCATAATATTATGGATGATAAGAAAATGATTCACATAGCAATTTTGAACTTTGAGATAAAACCATATCAATGGTATCAATGGGTAGTTGAAAGGAAGCTCGATTTTTATCATTATACTTGGGGTCTATTTACAAGATAATTAGAAACGCAATATGGGAAAGTTTGGGAACATGACTACTTCAGTAAATTGACAAGAATCAAGCGCTTAGGTGATATTGAATATTATAATTCAGAATTATAGGTATTGGCCACAAATGTGGATGACATAAGTGATGAACAATTGTTGCAAGCTTACATGGGTGGATTAAAAGAAGACATTTAACATGATATTTTCTTAAAATATCCCGCAAACATTATGGAATCTATGCAATCTACTCGTCATGTTCAAGCCAAGAATAAGGCTACACACAATTCTACCATGGGAGCATACACAAGAAGCAAAGATTGTTTTGGGGTTCATAAGACAACTGAAACTCAACTGACAAGGTTGACATCAACAAATGGATGAAATAAGAGAAAATAGACTATGTTTCAATTGTGATAGAAAGTACAGTAAGGGACATAAATGCAATGAGAAGAAAGTATTCTACATAGAAAATGAAGAGGAAGAATATCAAGAATTGAAACCATCACAAGATCTAGAGCTAGAAGAGACTACTCTAATGATATATTGTCATGCATTGGCCGACATGAGTACTCCACAAACCCTCAATATAAAAGGATATATCAAAAATAAAAAGGTAACAATGTTGATTGATTCTAGTAGTACCCATAACTTCATCAATTGCAAATTAACAAAAGATCTCAATTGCTTTGCACATCTAGCACCAGAGTTCCAAGTAATGATTGCATATGTAGGTACCATAAATTGTTCTAGAAACTTCCATAGTATTAAGCTTAATATGGGGGAGTATTTATTGGACAGTCCCATGATTTCCATCCAAATGGATGGTGATGATGTTGTATTAGGGGTCTAATGGTTACAATAATTAGGAACAATGGCCCTTAATTTTCAAGGTCTTTTCATGATATTTACCTTAGAAGGCAAGGAGATTGAGCTCTAACAACAACCCAAAATTACTCAAAAAGGGATACCATGGTGTAATTGCACAATTGAGCTCAATAGATGTTCAAACATTTATATTGTCTACTCCAATGGATCTCCAAAAAGTTATCAATGATCATTTCGAGGTATTTGGAGAGATGCCTAAGGGTCTTCCACCTGCTCAAGATCATGCCCATACTATTCATCCATGACAAGGAAGTGTACATCCAATCTTCCATGTTTCTTGCTTAAAGAAGATAATCAATGACAAGTTCCTAGAGAAAACTATTTTATCGAAGATGAATGGAGAAGGGAAAATCATACTAGAACCAGAAATAATCCTTGAAATAAGAATTAAGAAGTTGCAAAATCAAGCAATTACTGATTACCTCGTCAAGTGGAAGAACCTACTAGTGGAAGAGGTGACATGAGAAGATGATTTCTTCATGCATACACACCCACGGTTGTCAAGTGTTGAGGAAAACACTTTTTTGAAGGAGAGGGGCATGTTAAGCCCTAGACAAATCCCCATACAAAGATCATGTTATGTATAAACCCCCTTATTAATCACCTTATTAAATTATTACATTTCTTGTGTTATATTTGTATGTAGGCTCCGAACCCCTTCATCACACCCTTTCATTATAATTGTACCCTTTGTCTCCTATATATATACCAAGGAGACCTAGTCTTAGGGTAATCTTATCTAATCTCATATTGTGTTATGAATTCGATATATTGTAAACAAAGGTTTCCCCCTCGAAGTGGACTGTAATCATTGATTTTTTTTTTATCATTTTTTAATGCACACATAATTTATAATGTGTGTGTGTGTGTAATTGATAATGTATATGTGAGTTGATTGATACAATGAACCTTGTGACAATATACTTATATGCATTGACTAGTCATGAAGGTGAAGGGTTGTGTCACTTAGTTTATTATTATTATTATTATGAAATGCTTATCTATGTATTTTATATTCATTACATTGCCTCCCCCTTCAAAGATGCTTTGTCCTCGGAGCACAATTGAGAAAAAGATATGTCTCTGTTCTTGCATGTAATGCTTTGTTCTCGATGCTATCATGGTTGAAGAAATGGAATAATATGATGTTTAAAGTGATGAATAAAATGATTGCATTGTATATGGATTGACCCATTCTAGGTTGATCTTAACAAGGACACTTTGTTGGTCAATTGTTTGGATAAAACTTGTTGTCTTATAAATCAAATTAAGATGTTGATTTTGTCCCCATTCTATTTCATAATTGTGGTTATGCGAGATGTATAGATAACATTGTTTATATTCATATTTATTTTGTCATTAGTTATGATGATTCTTATGATTTGGATGATGATAAGACATCATTCTATTTTGTCTCTTGATTTTAGTGCTAGAACATTCATCGTATTTCATGTCTAGCGATTTATCGATTGATAACTTTCCAACATAAGTGTCATTCCGATTTATGATATTGATTGGATATGTATTGGTTCTTTTCTCCAGAGTTTGGATTTTTACATCTAATGCCTTATCTATTTCAAATGGGTCGATCGTCATTTCTCTATCAATCACTAATTTCTTGCGAGTAAGTTGTTCTAACTTTTATTGTTGTGACTTCTTCTCATTCTTCAACATCTTGATTTGTGCAACCAAGCTTTGATTATGGTTCTTTAAACATGTTTTTTTTTTTCATCTCTTTCTAATAATTCCTTGTCAAATTCATTCTTGAAATATAATTTAATTTTTGTTGTGATACTTTCTCATTTTGTTGATGTTTTGCTAATTCATCCTCTAATTTCTTAATTTGCAACTCAAATATTTGCATTTTCATATTATCTAAATATTCTTATGCAATAAATAATTTTTGACAATCGTTTCAAAAGATTTTCATTGTTTATTTTTAAAAATCGATAAATACTCAAACTCTATTATATAAAAAAAAGACAATTAATCCCAAAAGTTAAATTATTTATGAAATTCATAATGGATAATTTATTTATTCCCAAGTCCATGAGGTGTAGGACAGTCGGTGACGGAGTGTGTTGTTAAGCCACTCCGTGATGTTAAAGTCACTGGTTCGAAACCTGTGGGGACAAAAAATCCAGCCATGTTAAGGGTTGGTGTGGCTCAGGCCGGGTGCGATCCCTGGATGATTTTGACAGCTTAGATGCTCCTGAGTCACGGTTTCTTAACCACAGGTTAGTCACACAAGACACACAAACTAAAAAAAAAAAAACTTATTTATTCCCAAATTTATTTCTTGAACTAAAAAATCGATGCATGAAGTAGAAGGATCCCACTTCTTTGTTATGAAGTTGAGTAATTAAACTCTCCATAATGCTTAAGTATCTCTTCAAAACTTAAAAAAGGGCGTCTCTTTTACTCACGTATGGCAAGGGATATACTTTATTTCTCAATCAATTTTATTAAAAGCGTTTTCTTCTCACTTTACCTCTTTTTGAAGTTATAATTTTTGAATTCACATCTTAAATCAAGATAAATTAACATAAAAATCTTAAATAAAGAGAAATTAACAAAAAAAATCTTAAATACAAAATATAAATTAGTATTCAGATTAACATAACAATAAATACAAAATATAAATTAATATTCAGATTAACACAACAATCTTAAATACACAAACATTATTTAAAATATTTATTAAAATTAATTAAGACAATCCATGAATTGTCATTCAACAAACAATAGAGAACACTACATTTTTCAAAAAATATTTGAATATTTATGCAACTTCATAATTTTCAATATTTATGTACATAAAGAAAGTGGAAATTTTACAAATATTTTATTTTAATGAGAAAAACACGAAAGATAATATTTTATAGAATAGCTAAGTCTTAAATCAAGTAATGAAATTATGAACAATGAAAATATTAATTATTATGAACAATGGAAATATTAATTCACCTATGATTTGATTGTTTTGATGATAATGAAGGCAAAATTTATGAACAAAATTACAATTTTTTTTTGCTTTAGTGCTAGGCTATAATTCTTTTTGGCTTGTGGTACACAACATAATTGATATTTTTGCCTTTAATTCGATGATTTATTAGTTTATGATTTATTAGTTTAATTAGTGAATGCTTTGAGTTATGTGAAAAATCACAATGATGGAGCATTGAACATTGTTGTTTGTATGTAGAATCCATTCTTTACATTATTCTTCATTTTATCCCTTGCCCTCATTGTTACATTTTTTCCACCATTTCTGACATCTCCTCTTACATGTTATGTTTTATCTTGTGGAAATTCTAAATTTTTAGTGAATTTTTTATTCTTGTGTGAACCATTTACTATTGTTGATTACATCCATCCATTCAAATTAGAAGGGGATCATCATATATGTCCATTAAAATTTCAAATGGATGTTGTGATGCTATTTGTTGAATGAGGCAAACCGCTCTCCCCACTCATTTCCATTTTGTTATATCCTTTATGTGAACTCGGAATTCAACATATATTATTATTTTTTCTATGATTTCGTAGATTTGAGGAGAGTTGATGCATCACAAATCTATTCATATAAATTTGAAATCTATGAGAATTGAACCCAACACTGATCAATTAACCTACCACCCAATTATAAATATTTACATGAAATGTATAATTGTGAATGCTTACATGAAATGTATTAATTTTGCATGTATGGTCTTTTGGTTGATTTTGGAACCATGGGAGCCCCCTCATATGCATGCCATGGTATGACATCAATAGGATTCGCCATGGGGTTGTCCCATGGAGCATCCATGCACTACCATGAGGTTATTTTGGCATGGCCACCAAGGATGCTCCATAGGTCATCTCATATGCTCAGTGGCTTGGCAACTATAACACACCCATCTCCGAGTACCTCAAAAATTCATGTTCTTGAACTAATTTAAACTCTCATACCAAATTTAAATAAACACAAGAAGCATGACACAAGCACATGTGCAATCAAGAAAGAGCATCACCCATTACATTCTCATGCAATATACAATATTAGATAGTAAACAATACAACATAAATATAATACAAAGAGAACAAAGAACTTATCTTTACGAAAAAATTACACTAACTAGCTGCAAACGTTGGATGTTCCACCCAACCATAGACTTTGTTGCATATTAACTCTCTACAATAGGCCACCCCTGAGCTAAGGCCACGAATCCACAAGGAAGGGTGCTTAGGATGAATCTAAGTCTCACACACCAACTCAACTATCAAGTTGTTATAGATTGTTCTCTCTTTATCACTCATAGAAATCCTAGTTTTCCAGTTCTTTTCCCCCCTCAGCGTGAACAATCCAAGATAATGAATTCCCTTCTCTGTAATGCAATCCTTCGGGCTATTCTACCTCTCTCCAGGGATCTAGTACAGACTAGCCATGAAATCTTAGTGCTGGAAACTCAATGGAATATCAAGTATGGATAATTCTCTTTGATTTCCACAATTCTCATGCACACATGCATCATTTTCCATACTGGTATAGCCAATATTATCATACAACTAACTAACATTTTCTCTTTGGCATAACAACCTTGTGTTCTATGCAAAACAAGAAGAAGGATGAACAAGGAATACCCCCAACAGCCAAAAGGTATGGTTAAAATATGCATGCCCACAACGCACCATGTGACTTTCCCCAAGAAGCCCATTACCCCCTCACATCTAGGGGTAACTAGAGGATTTTTTTTCTCCATGATCCACATTATAGACAAGAATTCTGATGATGACATTCCAGATTCTCCACAAACAATTTACCATAGACGCCTTCCATTTTATGCTTAGCTCATTCACATAAAATGATATGGTACATGAAAAACATGAGGTACCATGTCCTGACACTTCATTATTGAGTGATAATGTTCAATGTTTTGGGAATTAAAATAATGATCTTGGGTTGAATTGGATTATGGATCATGATGCTTTGAATTTATACCTTTTTCCTTGTTTCACCTTGGTGGTCATCATCATCTCCTAGTCCAGTGTTGTCACTCTTGGGAAAAATTGTACTACTGGGGGTCCTTGATGGGGGTAAAGTGTCCATATCCAAATACATATGTAACACGCTTCATGTCTTCCCCCTCCATTATCCTATATTTTGGGTTGGTTGTATCATAATCCCATGAGAAGAGGGAGCTACAATCCTTGAGGTTGATGTTTCTTGATATTAAAAATGATATAGAAAGAGAAAATGCTATAATTTAAAATGAAAATCAAACCAAAAAAAAGGAAAGAAAAGCAATCTCAAAAACCAAGAAAGAATGAGAAGCATGAGCTATACCCCCTCACTAAGAGGCTATCACCCCAAGTCCTATGCAATGAATACATACCTAATAAAAGGAATTAGAAAATGAAAATCAAAAGCCAAAAAAGGTTGAATCAATAAAGAAAAGGAAAATAGGGGTTTAGAAAGACACAATGTCAATGAAAGGGTGACTCATTATCTATGCACTCCCTCATACAAAGGCACTCATGAGGATGATTATCATACATAACCTTTCATGACTATGCCACCACCCATGAAGTAAACCCCAAACCATAAAATATGCCATTACACATGCTCCTTGATAGCTTTCTTAGGAAATACTTCTTATCCTAGGTACTGGCACACCTAATAGGGGGTAATAATGATCCTCCCGCTGGTCTCGTGATTAAACTTAAGGCTCAAAGGATAATGTCAGGCATCCATAAATTTTTTAAGAGTGTGTTTTAAAATGATTTTCCTACCTCTGTTATATGAGAAAAATTCCTTAATGAAATTAACCTTGTAACAACACAGAGGCCGTATTTTGTATCTGAGTCAAAATTGAAGTAATAAATGAAGTGAAGGAAAATTACAAAACTGTGAAACAAAGCAAGGCATCAATTAAAGAAGAGTCCTACCTTGCTGCATTAGAAGAAAGTAGATTAGTATAACCTTGAATAAAGCATAAAAATATAGTAATCCACACAGCAAGCAGGTCTTGTATTACTCACAGTAAATAAGGAAAAGCTACTTACTTAATAAATTATTGATATATTAAGATTTCAGTAGTTGTAGTACTAAATTGGAATCGACATTTATTTAGGAATACATAAATAAAATGAGCAATGGAAGACAAAGAGACAGATAACCCAGATTTGAACAAAACTTGGAATCTTTGTCTGCACTTGTATTAATACTCTATAAGGAGAGTCTTCTCTATTACAATCGACAAGAAGCAGCCTGAAATAAGTCTTTGATTTATGTATTTATACAAAATGGTCTCAACCCAAAACGGTTGGACTTCTCATAAAAAGTTCTAAATATTACAACATTCAAAACTAAAAGGTTCCATTTACATCTCCTTGATCTCTTCGCCTGCATGTAGAGATGTTTCTTCTTCATATCCTTCATCTTGGAAACAACTAGAATATGATTATGACCTGTGTGAATTATATGTTTAGATTGTCTCATTTATTTCCCAATGTGCTGGCTTTCTCGTGTTCGACACACTAGATGCATCTGCTTACTAACTGCACTACTAAACCGAAAGGTTTTGTTGTTTCATTCACCTCGAAAATGTACAACTTCTTTTCTATATGAGGCAACCTATCCTGTATTTTCTTTGCTTCCAAAGATATAATCTGTAGCTGTAAACTGGGATTTACTATCCATTTGTTTATATGGATAAGGTCGATTTGTTTCAATTGCTGGAGGGTCATCCGAGCTTCTTCTATGCTTGTCTTAGAATTATGTTGATTTTTCGCTATGTCAATCTTCCCTAGGGCCTCGAGGATGCTATCTATTTCAACATCCAGTAACCCTTTGTTGAGTGAATACAATGCTTCATCACAAGCTTTATTTACTTCCTTGGCTAATATTTTGCTTTCAGCCAGATTTGTCTCCTAGGCCTTCAGGATTATGTCGCCTCGGGTTTGCTCATAAAGAGACAATCGAGGGACCTCTGCTACTTCATCTTTTGTTGTTATTAAAATGGCCTCTTGGAACTTAGCCCAAGCTGTAGTGGATTCTCTTTCCTTAATGTAAATGTTATTTAGAGAAAGGTATGCCACCTGATAACAACTTTGAACAACTTCCACTTTCGTAAAAAGATCTGTCTGGGCTAATTCCAGCTTTTCGTGCACCTCCAATGCCTGAGCTTGGAAAGATTCCATCTCCACTATTGTAACTTCAACTAAATCTATCTTGGCCTGAAGTTGTTTGATTAATTCTTCCTGCTGAGTGGCTAATTATCTATTGGACTGTGAATTCCTAGATAACTCATCCAGGTTGGTTTTGAGCTGTTGAATTTACTGTCTGTCACCGGCTTTGATCTATTCAAAATATTTATTCATCTGATTTCTCACCTCTTTTTCCATGGTTATCATTTGGTCTTGCAACTGTCTTACCCAAAAAATTTCTCTATTTCAGTTGCTCCACAAGATTTTCCACCGAACACTGATTGGCCGTGGCAAAGACCCCCAACGAACCTGCAATTTCCCTAGCAAAATCTGTATCATCTAGACCCTTTCCATCATACATCATCTTCTGCCTTTTTATTGCTGCACCATCCCTTTGATACGTTTCTCTTTTCACTATATCCGTTCTCTTCTTACTGAAAAAGAAGTCAGAAGGGGGAATTTATTCAACTGAAATTGGAGTAAGGTCTTCTATAAAAATGACTTTGGCATTTGGATATCCCTGACTTGATTGTAAAGGCGTTAATGACATAATGGGACTACCTATCTTGGTGTATGGTTGTTTCCATGCTGTGTCAGTAGCCGGTTTATTTGGTGTGGATGGTGATGCATCCTATCCCTTTTTTAGCAAAGCTTCAAATTGAGCCTTTGCTTGATTGTCTGGTGGATTTGATAATGCAGTATCCACCTTCTGTGTCAAAACTACAGTTTTCTTCAGGTCCTCTTGAGTATCTTGTTCTTTGGAACTCCCTGTCTTCCAAACCCTGGGCTGCAACTTCCTGTGTAGAGGGAGGTGTCTGAGGTTCTCCTTGTAATACCTTAGGCAAACTATTCCTTCGGTGCCTTTGGAAATTGTAGAAACTGGCTAATTGATCCAGAGCCAGGGTTCAAACTCTACTCAACACTTCCTGGTACGACCTGACCCCCCAGAATATTTCATCCTGTGGGGAAACTTTGTGTACATATTTCTTTAGATTGTATAGATCCAGGTGGGTATCTATGATCTTCTGGGGATCGTGCTTCTTGAACTCAATATTAACCAATTTGATGTCTTCTAGGGCTGCGACCTCTACTTTCGAGTGGCTGAAATCTAACAATGTGAACATTCCAACCTGAAGAGGGAAGGCCGGCCATACTTTTTTCTGTGCCACTTTTAATTCTTTACTGATTCCCCCTGTCACAGTTTGATATGCTACCTCTTAGCACACCAGTCGATCTAGTAAAAACTTGGGTAAATCATGTGGGGGAACTGAACATCCGAAAACCCTGATGTAGGAAAAATGTTACTCAATATACCAGTTTGCTATTTTCCCTAAGTTGGCCATGATCTTGTCTGAAATCCTGGGAGGCAGGTAGCCATAGAGGGCGATATGCATCTGTACCACCACATAATGACATATTTTATAAAAGAAATCTCAATCTTTATCCTCCCAGAGCTTGGAGTGATAGAAATGTATGGGCTCGGCGCTGGTCAGGGTCCAACTCCAGCTCATCAAAGGGAATGGCGTCATAAAACAAATGACATCCATAGTGTATGACGACATGTAGAAAGGGGCAGGTTTCCCTTTGGCCTTCAACGACCAATACTCTGTGATTTACTTGGCCAAATTCTCTGGTAACATCTTGGCCTAGTTGAAAGAAAAACCTTCTGCCACTTAATGCATGATTGGTACCCATGGAAACAAGAAATGAGCAGAGTCCTTCCTCCTGAAAAGTCTACACAACATCATAGCCACATAAATCATATGGGCGTATAATGATGTTGTGGCATATATGCCATGGGTGTCTGCTCTGAGTTTCTTAGGGTGTCCCCACTAGTCCTTGATCAAGTCAGGGTAGTGCTTTCCATATTGCGTGCATTCTACTTTGTCGAAATGCATTAGGAAAGAGACATTGTAACTGTATTTGAAAAATGGGGATAATTTATACATTACCCGTATATTCTTTGGTCGAAAAGACCCGACAACCACTTTTTAGGAATTGCAAATTCTCCTGGTTGCAACATCCACATTCTCCAGAGCCTAGCCTATCATGTCGTTATACTCCATGAGCCTTGGCCGCATAACTATTTTGTGCAGCTCTGATTGAGCTATATCCTGGAGCTTCGTCGCATGGGTTTCAGTCACCTCGTCACTCGAATCATCTAGGTAGTTTACCGACTCGTATTGTAGAATATCAAACACCCACGTCCAGGTTTTCACAATATCTGTATCTCTCGGTGAAGTATCCGAGAGAACATCTGTGTTCAGGTTCATGCTCTCACCAACTACTTTAGCCATTTTTTGCGGCGCCATGCTATTACGAGCTCAAAACTGTGTTACCTGTTACAGGGAAACACACAAAATTCTTATCTTGCTAAAACTTGTTATTCTGAGAGAATGCAAATAGAATTCAAAATCCGATATCCTTACTCATCTCAAGTGTATTGATTTGTGAATACTTTATTGATGACACATTCATTTACTTTAATGAAAGGATCTATGCAGTGATATGTAATCTATATTAAAATTATTATCGTTGATCCGTTATTAATGCCATTAATATTTGGGGGTTCTCTATCGGGAGCTTGGATGAATAAGATTTGAATTTACCCAAGCTATGATTTAGCGAAAAATTAGTTATGAGATAATCATATTTAAACCATTAATTAATCGTATTTACCTTTAAGCCTTTTTGGGTTTTTAGACTTCGGGATATTTGATAATAGCTCGAGATAGGATTCCCGAAACTCGAAATCGCGAAGTGGTTAATCATTGAATAATTATCTTTAAATTTGATTAACTCTTCTTAGTGTTTAAAGTACTTCGGGAGTTCGGACCTCAGGAACTTTATGTGATGAATGGCGAACCTCCGAACTCCTAATGCGCGAAGTTATTAATTAACTTTTAATTGAGGTTAAATTAATTAATTGGGGTTTAGCTTTCAGGAATTTACTGTTTCTTGCATTGGAAAATTGACTTTATTAAGATTTCGACGGGTCACTACCCATAGTGATGTGTCAAATCTTAGGAAGGTATACGTGTGCGGTGACTAGGATTTTTGAACACCTTTTGGGTATCGAGACTTTGAAGTTGCGACATGGCGAAACGCCTGAAGCACGAAACTCCGAAGTACGAAACTCCGAAGTAGTCTCTAGTGGATTGACCTTTTAATAATCAGGCGGCTCCAAAAAACTAGGGGAAAAAATGAATCATTCGATCAATAGGGAAACTTAATCGACGGTGGACCTCGTGCATGCCTTAAGGCTAAAAAACGAAATTGATTGATCATTTGAAAACCGACTTTGAGATAGAGTAAAAAGGATAGGGTAAAGCTTCATGCTTATAATTTTAAATGTGTTCCAACATAGGCTCCATCTGGGGATCATGTCTCCCTATGAGGCGTGGAAGAACAGTAGACCAAGTGCCTTTATTGGGTAAATGGAGTCATCATTGGGTTTATGGGAAACACTTTTTTGAAAAATAATACAGAAATAGATTAAACTTCAGCCGTGTCTCAAAAAACATTCAAAAACATAATCACTCACCGATCTTGAGTTTAGGCCATTAACAATTTCCTTTTTTACTAAACTGAGTTTGGATTTGTTTAAGATAATCAAAATAACTTTAACTTAAGTATCATACTTTGGTTGATTTGTTCGCATCAAGGCATGGTAACTTTAATAATTTCTTTAGGGAATCCCGTCGTTGGTCTAAAATGTAAATATTTTCAGAAAGAGAACTAGCTTTCAGATTATGTTTGTACATGTATGACAACCTTACATATATCATAGATATTGCTTCACTGCCAGCGAGCTTGTTCAATAATGAAGTTATCTACATCTCCCATTGAATTTCCTTTCACCACTTCAAATAACATTTTTTCATTTTATTTGAGATGAGGGAAATCATTTTATGAATTTCCTTTCATCACATCTTTTGGAAAAAATGGGAGCAATCGATTTTACGAATTTCCTTTCACCATTTGTCTTGGACCAGATGGGGGCAATTGATTTTACGAATTCCCTTCACCATTTGTCTTATATTTTGTTATAACTTTGAAGTGGGGGAAATCAATTGTATTCATCATACAGGGATGATATCTACATAAGATTTAACGATGAAGGTCTGTCAACTATTTTGGATTGTACTTTGAGCTATCTCTCCCCCTATCTTCAATACATCTTTTCCTATAGGGAAGATCTCATGGGGAATTTTTATTTTCAGGGAACTTCCTTGAGCAAATTAATCAGTTAAAATCTATTAGAAACTCTAAAGTTACCAGGATTAGCCTAGACATACTTTATCTTAGTTAAAATCAGAGGAAAATATTTTTTTTATCCTAAACTTGTTTTTGAAGACATGTTCTTTAAATTTTCGGAGGTAAGGAAAAAATCTTTCTTTTGTGAAGATTTAAGGTCAGACAGTGAGTAAAAAATTTCAGAAATTCTAGATGGAAACAGAACGAAAAGTTCGGCGATTTTGAAAGGGATCTCATTTCCATATAAACCTACTTCTTGATTATCAAGTTTCTTTATTCTTATTTTCTTTCTCGTATTATTTTCATTTGATTCGGAAATCTTAGAGACTTATATCTTTCTAATATTTGATCGGTGACCATTTTTCACATGAGTACAACCTTATTAAGACTTTATAAGATATTCTTTTCAGCAATTTGGTCCAAAGAATAAATATAGAAGTTCATACCTTGAATTTCATTTGTATTTTCAACCAAAACAATTATTAATTCATCACCTGTTTCGAGAGAAAACAAATATTCTAAAAACTGAGCACTGTATTCCAATCCCTCCTTATTTTCCATCTGATAATAAGATTCCACAAAGAGGAAATAATCAGAGAGTTCTACAATATAGAAATGATATGCAATACAAACATTTTATTTTTTCTAAAATAATAAATAAAACTAGTTTTCTTTAAAAGAAAAAATTTAGATAACCTACGGAAAGGATCAAAAATGCGGAAGCAAAAGAAAACCAAACCGGTATATACAATGGTAAGGTGGAATGTGTTTATTGCATGAAATGTTTCAGATAGTCCCCATTGATAGGGGCGTAAAAAAATTTCCCGTCTAGATTCTCCACTAGGAAAGAATTCTTCCCCTCTGTAGATGCAACTTTGAATGGTCCAAACTAGAGATGATCAAAATTGTCGTGTTTACCTGCATCTTCTTTCCTGACATCCCATTTCAAAACTAAATCACCAGGAAGAAATTCCATGTCTTTCTCCTTTTTGTCGAAAAGAGCTTTCATATTATCTTGATATTTTTGAAGTCTGCCATCGACTTTGGCCCTGTTCTGTTGGACCTCAATTATCTGATTTATCCTCCTTATCACATCATTCAACTCTTCGTTTGCGTCTTGCCACAACTTCATTACCGGAAGATATAGATTAATAGGGAGAACAACATCGGTGCCATAAACCATTTGGAAAGGAGACATGCCTATTGATTTCTTAGTACCGATCCGATTTTCCCATAAGGCGTACTTTAGGTGAACGTGCTAAGCCTTCTTATTCTTTGTTAATATTTTCTTGATTATGTTCATCAAGATTTTGTTGGACGATTCAACCAACCCATTTCCCTGAGGATAATAAGTTGTAGAATGCCCCAACACAATGTTGTACTTCTGACAAAAACTTAACATTGCCATAGATTTGAGCGCCTGAGCATTATCTGTAACTATTTTTCGGGGACAACCAAATCTGGATAGGATGTTTTCCTCCAAAAAGTTTATAACAACCGAGTCTGTGGCATTTTGAGTTGAAATGGCTTCCACCCATTTCATGAAATAATCA
Source organism: Picea engelmannii (assembly GCA_009831015.1). Taxonomy (NCBI): domain Eukaryota; kingdom Viridiplantae; phylum Streptophyta; class Pinopsida; order Pinales; family Pinaceae; genus Picea; species Picea engelmannii. Next base: position 5,663 of record ML820468.1, on the reverse strand, counting down.
TTAGCAATTAGAATCCACTTGTGTTGGGTGCTTGATTGTGAGTGGATTTATTCGATGAAGTCTAGGCCCCATTGTTGAAAAGGATCTTCTGTTTTGACTGGGACCAAAGGCAGTGTAAGGAGATTTTGCTTGCCATAGAACGATTGGCAAGGGTTGCAGGCTCTAACTTTGGAATTCAAATCAGTAAATAGCTTTGGCCAATAATATCCATCTCTCAGGATCTTGTAGGACATGGCCCTCCAGGCGTGATGTCTTCCACATACTCCCTTGTGAAATTCATTTGTGAAATCATCTGTTTCAGGTTCGGTTAGGCAACGTAGAAGGAAACCTAGGGGGTCCTTCCAGTACAATTGTCCTTCAATAATACAATACTTAACTGCGTGTAGTTTTAATTCTCTAGCCTTTGATGGAGTCATATCTATCGAGCACTAAAGAGTGAGGAGATATGCAACGATATCACGTTACCAGTCAGAGGAAGAAAATTTCTCTTTGATATGAACTGCGGGGTTTTGGTCATCAATCTCTCCCATGTCTGGAATAGACCCATGCGATTTTAGGTGGTTTATCCCAAGTGATATGAAATTCGAGTCTGCTAATAATTTTTCCAGGCCCTGACCTTTAACTAGATTGGTTGGTTTAACCTCTAGATCAAACTCTTGAATTTTTTCTAACCACTGACGTCTCCTACCGTCACTATCTGGCTGTACCAATACATCTTTGACAAAGCTTGTTGGCACATAGGCGATTATTCTGGAGTGAAATACATATGTTCTGAAATCTTTAAGATCTTTTACCATCACGTAGGCTTGTTTGTCCAGTATGTCGTATCTGGTTTCGGCATCTTTGAGGATTTTGCTGAAAAAAGCTATCAACTGTTCAAAACCTTCTTCGTTCTTTTGCAGGAGTACAACTGCGATAGTATGCTCAGATGCGAAAGAGAAGATATGGAATTCTTTAGTAGAGTCAAGACTAGCCAATACTGAAGCTTCACTTATATCTTTTTTAACTCGTTCGAATGACGCTTTAGATTCAACAGTCCATTTGATTTCACTGTCTTTCTTCAACATATATGTGATCAATTTGACAATTTCAACAAAGTTAGGGATAAATCTTCTTAAAAAAAATATTTTCCCTAAAAAGGACTGGATTTCTTTTTTATTTCTAGGAATGTTTATTGTATCAATAGACTCAATTCGCTTGGGATCAAACTTAATTCCATTTTTTGAAACTATATGACCCAAAAGTTTTCCTTCTTGCATAGCAAAATGAGACTTTTTAGGGTTAAGAGACAAACCAAATTTTCTACATTTCTCAAAGGTTTGTTTGAGATGGACTAGATGTTCTGCATTAGAATTTGAGAAAACTGTAGATCATCTAAGTAAATAACGACAAACTTATCTCTCTCACCGATGAGCGCTATATCCATTGCTCTTTGGAAGGTGGCACATGCATTCATTAAACCAAATGACATTTTATCATACATGAAAGTTCCCCATGGAGTAGTGAATGCAGTTTTTTCTTTATCGTCTTCGTGAACGACGAATTGGTTATCATCAACATTCTGTTATCTCCCACTACTTTTTCCAGGACATGATCCATTTTTGGAAGTGGGCAGTTATGCTTTAATGATGACTGATTTAAATTTCCGAAGTCCACACAAAGTCTAATTTCTCCATTTTTCTTCTTGATAGGTACCAGATTTGCTACCCACTCATAATATCTAAGAAGAACAATGATGTTTGCGTAAAGAATCTTCTTGGCCTCTCTTTCTATTACAGGTAAGAGAATAGGGTTTATCTGTCTCAACTTTTGTCTAAAAGGTTTGATACCATGTTTCAAAGGAATCTTGTGTTTTATCATAGAGGTATCATAAGTCTTTAAATCATCATATGACTAGGCAAAGACGTCTTTATATTTTTTAAGCAATTCGACATATTGACTCTTTACCTGAGCTGAGAGATATTTAGATAGCTTGACTATCTTAGGTTCTTCTTTAGTCCCTATGTCACAATCTTCAACTTCCTCAGGCTGAGGTTGTAGGGTAGACTTTAAGGGCATGTCATCTTTTCCAAACAATATTTCTAATGGTATCAGACCTTTGGATATCTGATTATTATTAAGTACTATCATCCAATGATTTGCGATCTTATCTTGGAACTTTTCGGGATCTCCATCTTCTTGCATGATCCAGATAGGATCGATATGATTTTCTTGGTCTATGCGAGTCTCGGAGAAATCATCAACCATTTCTAGAAATTGTTTGATTTGATCACCATATTCAAAGACCTGCCAGTGTTGTACATTATTTGGGATTGACGGTATGTGTCTCATTTCTATATGATACTTTAGCTTTAGGACAGTAGGAGGCACAAACGTCGCAACTACCTTGACCAAGGAATCTTCCTGTTGATTTTCAATTCTCGTGATGTGATGAATGTTGAAAGACGAGAAAAAATTCTCGATTAGATCCTAGGCACAATTCTTGTATGACCTTAGTCTCATATGTTTAGCCTGATATTGCTTCTTTATTTGTTGTACGATAAGTTCTGCATCACCATAAACTATTAGATCTTCAGTTTTTAGTTTCCTAGCAGCCTCCAATCCTAAAACCAGAGCCTCATATTCACAGACATTATTTGTATAATTGATTTCCCATTGTATTCTGTATGAAAATGGAATGAAATATTCTTCTCCGGGTGCAACAAATAACACCCTTGCTCCTGCCCCTTCATAGGATGAAGCGCCATCGAAAAACATTTTCCAAACTCATTTTCAAGTATTTACATTTTTCTATGTTTTTTCTAATTTTTTATATTCTTCTTCTAGACAGTCATCAAAATCATTGTCTAAAGATAAAATGCAGTTTCTTAGATCCTGATCAATGACATAGAATGGATAATTATTTGGGTTTTGAGGGTCACTTACAGTATAATCTAGTCTAGTCTCTCTATACAATTGAGTAAATTGTCCACCAAAAATTGGGATAGTCGCATATGTCATGTCCAATTGAAGTGATCCTCAGAGTTTTGCACCCCAGGACCTGGATAAAAGCACGCCATACTTGGAAGGTACGTCAGAAACAATTACATCCATAAGGATTCTCTTTACCGGAACTTGTGCAAGATTCACTACTAGATCCTTGATCATGCCTAGACACTTAACCTTTCTAGAATCAAAAGAATATAAATCTCGGTAGGGTCTAGTGATATCAATGCCCAATTTTTCCATGATAACTTTAGGCATTAAGTTGTGAGAGGCCCCAAAATCTAACATGCAATTATTAAGTAAATGATCATGCACAGTTAATGTAATATAGAAAGGAGCTACATGATCCTTAGCATTTTCAATATGTAGACCAAACATAATCGTAGGATTTTCATCTTGTAAATTTATTACATCCGCATGCCATTCCGCATCCAATAAGTTAATCATTTTAGTGATCGGTTTTTTATAAATCGGATTCTTAGCAAGCTCAACTAGGGGCATGGGGATCTTAATTTTATTTATTTCATTTTCTAAACTAAAACCTCCCACTATTTTTTCGCATTCCCTATTTGAAGTTTGTGTTTCTATATTTTCTGCTTTCTTGGTTTGTGTTGCTTTGGTTTCAACCTTTTTACTTTGGGCAACTTGTTTCTCAACTGCTTGTTTATTTTGGGCAGCTTGTTTCTCAACTGTTTATTTATTTTGGGCAACTTGTTTTTCCATTGTTTGTTTAGTTTGGGCAACTTGTTTCTCAACTGTTTGTTTATTCTGGGCAGCTTGTTTTTCCATTGCTTGTTTAGTTACAACTGCCTCATTTGCTTTGTTTCTTAATAGGATCTTTTTTGGTGGAGCACTTGTGGTACTTGTTTCTCTGGGCCTCAAATTATACTTCTATTGAAGCTCAACCATTATGGAGTGGGCGATTCCTTGATATGCAGATTCTCCCAGGTTGTTTATACTTTCCTCATTACTAAACAAGGACTCTTGTTCTAGATATTTTTCATAGTACTATCTAGTTAGGTGAGGTTCATGGTCTTCATCACCAAGGTTATTTACATCCTCTTCAAACCCTTCGTAATCATGTATATCATCTCCTATAAATTGTTTTGACTTAAACAGAGCTTGAATTTTTTGATCTTCATTTTTTATTTGTTTCTGTTGTATCTAAGAATTGGGATTTCTCCTGAAATATTTTCTAGAAAATGGATCGGGTTTGGCTTGGTATAATTCCATTCTAGAGATTTTATTTGACAAATATTTAATTATCTTAGCCATATCGTCCATTTTTTCTTCCGCAGATTTTCCAAATTTGAAGGATCCTGCTTGTTCTCTGAAGCATCTAGGTTCCTTGGTTCTTGTCTCAACCTTGGATTTTAGTTTACCCGATGCCATCATGTTCAACTTGATTTCTATGGCATCGTATTTCATTCCATTGAGGGTAGCATATCTTCTTTCCCTTAAAAGTAGGGCAAAGTCGGGCTCAAAAGCCCCTGCGAATGTCACCTTAGCTGCAGGTTGAGAGCGTTTAAGTTCTGCTGGGATCTTATGATAGAGTTTGTTAAACCTATGGGTTAATTCTAGAACCGTCTCTGAATTATTTTTCCTCAGAGCCCCAAATTATATTAGATAGTACAAGTGGTCTTTCTTTTCTCCCCACTGCCTTAAAAAGGCATTTTCTAACTCATAGTAAGACCTTAGGGATCCTACCAGGAGTCCTCTAAACCAGATTCTTACTTGCCCCTCAAAATTTTTCACTAGGAGCATTGATTATATGTCTTCATGTTCAATACTGAGGATATCAACGAATTGATTGAAAAAATTTATGTGCACTGTAGCTGTTAAATCTCCTTCCCCTGTAAACTTTGGTAAAGTTTTCATGTAATTTTCAGGTAGGTCATGAAGGACGAGAGGAAGGACTAAAGGAGCATATCTAACATCTGCTTTAGAGAAAATCCTTGGGGGTGGAGGTGGTCCTTGACCACCCCTGCCTCCAGCACCACCTCCTCCGGTTGCACCACCTCCTTGGCCACCTCCGTGGCCACCTCTAACAACGACCATTGAAAATCTGGGGATGAGCTTTGGTAGTCAAAAAGAGGGTTTTCAAAAATTTCTATGGACCGAAGTGGTGACCTTTCGACTTCCTTGGGATGTGGCGAAGGGAACTCTGGAAGGTGATCATTAGGTGATACAAAGTATAGGGGAGGAGGGAAAGGAAAACGTGGACTAACTTCCTCAGACTTACAAGATGTGTAAATAGGGGAGCCGACAGGAGACAGATCGGGGTATAGAGTATGCTCTTCAGGATTTCAGATCACCGAAACCTTTACTTCTGGTGAGGATGGGGTATAGACCAAGTTAACAGTAGTGGATACGGGAGATATTTATTTGTTAAGACCATCAGGAGTATTAAAGGGTTCGATCTCAATATTTATTTCAGGTGCAACTTCCTCAACATAGGGTGTTTGTTTAAAATCCTTTTTCGGGAGTTGATTCTTCAACCTAAACCTTAGTATTAATTTTTGTGGATTTTGGTTGGTACTTCTTACCTGTCGACGCAGTAGTCGACTTGAGGTATCCTTTTGGTTTTAACAACCTTTTAGGATCAGACACAGGGGTGGTCTGCTGATCGTCTGGGTTTTTTCTGGTATTCCTTCGACATAATGCCAGTTTATCTATGG